>JBBPDJ010000017.1:3235579-3374903 GCA_037974625.1 Cucumis cinereus
CCCCCCCCCCCCCCCCCCCCCCCCCCCCCCCCCCCCCCCCCCCCCCCCCCCCCCCCCCCCCCCCCCCCCCAAAAAACATAAATTAGATAATAAAAAAAAGAAAAGGAAAGAGTGACGAGAGAAAGTTATACATACAAATGGCAAATCCCTTCTTCAGTGACGCAAGGCAGCAACTGTGGAAGTTGGAAGGCACACAAAGTCAGAGACACAAAAACTAATTTTGATGGGGCTTATGAACACAAAAAACACATAATAATAACAATAATAATGATAATATTAATTATAATAATACATAACAAATCACAAAATATATCATCATCATCTCTTCACTTCACTTCTCTTCACTTCACTTCTCTTCTTAAAATGTCAAAATCATCCTCATTCATACCATTTGCTTTCTTTCTTTTTCCCAAAATCCCATCATCCGTCACCCGATGATGATGCTCGATGATTGGACTGCGCCTTCTTCCACTGAGTTCGGTGGTTGCTGATCCTCCTCTTCTTCTTCCTTCTCTACTTCCTCGTCTGTATGGTTCTCTGTTTCCCTAGCTTCAACTCTATTATCCTCCTCTTCCCGCCTGAGATTCACGACTTCGTTTGTTGCCATCGATGGAGCACTTTTCTCTTCGTTTATCGATCTTAAACTCCCAGACTTCTTTGTTGATGTTGTTGTTGTTGTTGCTGCTGCTACAGATGATGTTCGTTTTTCTTCTTTCTTTCCATTTGTAGTGGTTGATGTTGCTGAAGCAGCCTTTTCCTTTTCCTTCTCCTTCTCCACATTTTTCACCTTGGTTGCTGAGGATTTCCCACCTGCGTTTGTTACGACACCAGGTATCGTAATTTTCTCAGAAGGCAGATTAGGAAGAGACCTTCGTTTTGGCTTTTCTGAACGGGCAGGATATACCCCCTTAGAATTGTTATTCAGAGCCACATTCTCGTCGAGACTTAAGCGAGCTGATCGCACGTCACCACCATCATTACTTGAAGAGTCTGCTGTGGTTGAACTCTTCTTTCGCCCAAGCTTGGGAGACTTGGCTCTTGTGGGTGGTATCTACATCAACAATTTGTTGTTTCCATTACCCAACTTTAGATCAACTTAATAATAAACCGAAAAAACGGATCAAAATGGTCATGTTTGCTTCTAAACTATTATGCTACAAGAAATCTTCACATGCGACAAAACTAAAATCATGTAATCTAAAACTTTCAATTTAAACCATCATAGTCTAGTGGTAAATAAGAAGATGACCTTGATAAAAGACTACGAGGTCATGGGTTTAATCCATGGTGGACACCCACCTAGATTTAACACCCAAGGTATTTTTGACACTCAAATGTTGTAAAGCCAGCCGGGTTGTCACGTGAGATAAGTCAAATAATGTGTAAGCTGATCTGAACAATTACGATATATATTAAAAAAAAAAAAAACTGTCAACCTTAGAGCCTTAGTCACATGATATGCAGATGATTGACAGCTAGAATGCAAAAGACGAACAGGGTCCACACACCATAGTGGATATTTTATAAAAAGACAGCGGTAAATTTACCCAGAGTGTCTACTTGAGCCATCATAATTATAATTCAGACTGAGCAGCAAAAATACAAGAAATTGTGTCTCCACAATTTCATGAGATAACCAATCAAATTTTGAAACCGACATTAATAAATTCCAAACTTAAATCTCCTTTTCAAATGTTACCTTTTTTAATTCTACTTTGGGAGGTGGAGGTTCCTGATAAAAGCTCGGCATCGGAGTAGCTTTAAAGTTCAAACTCTTTCTAAGCATTTTAATCTCAGCCTCTTGAGTTTCCTGTAACAAAGCGACTTTCTCATAATATGAATCAAATGTTGAACAAATTAAAGTGAATATAGAGACAGTGATACCTTGGACTTTGCCTGTAAAGTGTTCTTTTCTACTTCCTTAGCTTGTATCTTTTCCTCAAGTTTCGAATAGAACTGCCCCACATTATATATAGAATTAATAATGTTGATGAAAATTTCAACACAGAAATCGTTGAAGAAGAGTAGCACTAAAAAATAACAAAAAGAAGTGCACGGAAATGTATAAAAAAAACAAACCTCTTTTCTTTTCTCAGCACGCTCATTGCATCTAAAACTAAAACCATAGTTAGGAAGTCTCCCAACCCTATTTGGTTTTTCATCTCCTGCTCTGGGACTTCTATTAACAGTTCAAGGATAAACTCTTGTATTCAACAAACAACAACAAACAAAATAACGCGAAGCAATGTATAAATAGCACTACATTTTTTAATTTACTTTTTAGGAAAATCAATGTTATAGTAGGGTAGGTAAGAAACGAAGGATACATAGAAGATTCCGACTCTCCTTCTGATTTACTAGGTTGACCTTTCTTCAAAGGTTTCAGGTTCGTATTCTCCCTGCAGAAAATGGGTCACAACTTAGTGATCCATGGAGCATTAATTGATCTTACACTTTCAATAGTTTGGTGGAGAGTTAAAGTTCTCTCCATTCATTGTGTACGCAAAGATAGATCTTAAATTAGATATAAAACTAAATAAACATTTAAACCAACCAAGAAGAGTCAATTAAATCATAAAAGCAGGCAGAACATACTTGGAGCCTTCCCCATCAGACTTCTCAGTTTGCTGCTTGAGACAGATGAACAGAAAATGAGAAGGGAATCATCAAGCAGAATAAGAAATAGTAAACTGCATGGGGTGAGGATGCAAAGGCATAGACAAGTCAACGATTTGGGGTCATGAAGAAGTTACATACAAATGGCAATGTGCAGAAACTATTACCTTTGGCACTTGAGCTTGCCTCTCATTGAATGATCTACTCTTACTAGGCTGTTTTGGGTGTGGATGCGATGCACCTGTTCCTGAACCATTTACAAGATGTTCTGCATCTTTTCCATCTTTATTCTTATTCACCCCAGTCGAAGAAATGTGTTTAAGGCTTGATGACTTTTCATTCTTGCTCTTGATTTGGCCCTTCTCTGGTTTCACTTTCTTGGGAGGATCAACACTCTTTTCCTCTCCTTCCTGAAAAGAATGCAAACAAAGAAGAAATTGTACCTGTTAGAGTAAAAAAAGATAAAACTGCTTCATCTAAAGAAACGGGTTAAACAAAGTAGCATGCCTTTGAAAGGATTGATATATCGCTTTCTCCCGGAAAATTCGATCCCTCTGTGAGTTCCCTTGTGGTCGATTCATTAGTTGCACTGCCACTGATATCATCTTCGACATTTTCTTGCTGCATTGGAGCCCCTGCATCTTTGTTTATGTCCTCACTCACAATCACTTTAGGAACAATATCCTCTGCGTCAGAAACATGCTCATGAAACCCATTTTGAAGGGTCAGTTTGAGCCCATCAGCAGGTACAAGGATTTCCGATTCCATCATTTGGTGTAAACTACAACAGATCAAAGAAATATAGAAGAAGAAACAAGCATTACATGACATCAAATTTAATCAAGTAGAATTGCAAAAGATTTCAACCAAAACCATTACGACCTAGGAAATCATTTTACCGATACATTCAATCCAACATACCAAGTCGTAACCGTCTTACAACACATACGAGAATTCTTAATAGCAAAAATTTAACCATTCATCAGGTCGATGCCATACATTTACATTAAACTTACAGAAATTATCAATTGAAAAACGAACAGAGAAAATCATTCATCCATTTCACAGACTTCACAATTCATACGACACAAACTGAAAAGCAAGTCCGAATAAAAAGAATTTACAACAGCAAGTTAGTTCCAAAATAAATTAAAGAAAACCAGATTTCTAAAACTAGGACACGTGGTAGAGGATGGTTTGAAAACCGTCAACCATTTCTTCCCAAAGAAACCGTGAACAAAGACATAGGCAATGATTTAAATAACCTCCCGACGACTTCGTCATTCAACCATAAACCGAATATATATATATATTAATTAGCCACACTCACTCATCAATCAATCACATTACAGAAATTCCGTCAACAAACAACCAAGCGAAATGAAGAAATCCAAATCAAGAAATCCAAGCATCACATCATTACCACACACACCTCCGATTTGCAGATTGAGGCAACATATTACGAAAATCAGAATTCCATCATTCTCATTTCCATTATCCAGATTCAAACACATATATCAAACGAAAAAAACATTATTCCAACTCGATCTATTCGTACAATAAGCATGCGGCAAATCAATCCATCTCAAACTAAACCACACGCACATACACACAAAAAGACATCTACCTTTCCACTCAACTGAAGTAAAAAGAAAGAAAGAAAACCACAAGAAACATACACTAATCTTTCCTCTCACAAACAAAATCACAGAAAAACGATAAGATTCATCAGCAACATCAACCATTCCATCTCCTCCTACTCTTCCTCCACCACAACAAGCTATAAAACAAAGAAAAAAAACACCAACACACTTCACTCACTGACCTCGAAAACCGCGCAAAACGATCAGAACCTCATGAAAAACAGAACCGCGTAGGGATGGATTGGAGTTGGTGAGATTGAAGAGATCTGCAAGATAAGAGAAAGAGATAATGGCGGAAGAGAGATCCAAGGATCCGAAACAAGATCTAGAGATTTGAAGAATGGAAGAAGAAATTGGAGAAGGAATTGAAAGAGAAAAATGAGAGGGAAATGGAAATCTTAGAAGCGGGGAGTGGAGAGAACAGTAGCATTCAAATCCATTTCCAGGTCAAGTCCGCTTTCTATCAAAGAAGAAAGAGAAAAGAGAAGATGAAGAAGACACAGAATTTTAATGGAAAATATAAATTTTTATTTATTTATTTTGTTATTTGTTATATTTTATTTATGGAGTAAATAAAAACAAATATTAAAAAGAAAAACAAAACATGTATATATTTATATACGGTTAAAAAAGAGGAAAGAAGATATTTACGGTTGGACGATTTTACCGGGGGGTAAAAAAATGTTGACACGGTTAATTAACTGACGGGCCCAGCCCACTCCTTCTCCCTCATCCAATCATCCCAAAACTGAATTTATGTTTTTTTATTTATTTATTTTTTTATTTTGATAATCTATTTCTAAACTAACATGTTAAATTGCAAGTTTAGTTGTTGATTTTTTAGATATATTTTTTTTTGAATTATTTTAAATATAGTGATCAAAATATTTATAAATTATAATAAAATATTAAAATCTATCTGTGATGGACTACGATAGACAAAAATAGATTAATATATGTATCTATCTATATTATGATAGACACATATAATAGTCTATATTGGTCTATTGTGATTTATCATAGATAGATTGTGATATTTTAGTTAAATAATTTTAGAATTTTTCTCATTTAAAATAATTTTTTTTTTCAAATACTATCTTGATTGGTATACTTTTGACTTTGGTTTATTTTTAAAATATCATTTTAAAAACGTATCATTTTAGTACTTCATTTTTTCGTTTTTATTTTATTTTAAGGAATCAAAATTATCATTTTTTTTTTAAAGAGATTACTGCAAATATAACAATTTGATTCAAGATATTAGCATATATAACAACATTTTAAAAATATTGCAAATATAACAAAATTTGTCAAAGTCCATCAATGATAGAAGTGATAAAATATTGCTATATACTTAATTATTATTCCTAAAATTGCTATCTATGATAATTACTCTTCTAAAAATATAGAGATCAAAATGAATAAAAGTTGAAAGCAAAAATACTAAATTTAATTTTGAAAATATGGTAACAAAAGTTGAAAGCAGAGAGACCAAAACGAACATTTTGAAACCATAATAACAAAAAATGAACAAAAGATCGAAAGTGTGGGGATGATAATAGTTTTGAACTTTTTTCTTTAAAAAAAAAACTCGAGCATAGCTCATGGATAAGATATCAACTATTATCTTCGTAAATCTATTTCAATAATCTTAAAGGTTGATGACTCGATCTTTCACTTCATAGTTGATGAACACGAAAAAGTCAACACAAATTTTAATTAATTTGTCTAACACGTTTTCTATTGGAACTAAAATTGAAAAAGTTTAGAGTTTCTTCAACATTTCAAAGTTTAGAAACTAAAGTGTGCAAACCCTAATATTGGTTTGCGTAGTTTAAATATATCAAAAATGTAATTTAAAATGTATCGAAGACATTTTAAGTGTTTACATATTAATGCATATATAAATCAAATTCATGTTAAAATATATAGACTGAAATGACAGTATCAAAATTTAATAACGAAAATGAAATGAAGTTGAAAGTGTAGGACGAAAATAGAATATTCTTTCGAGTACAAATACGTAAACGAGAAGTAGACCTTAAATAATTATTATATTTATATTTAAGTTAAAACACCATTATTTATTATTGTTGTTATTAAAATTATATTATATAAAGTAGTTTTACAATATATGACCATGTGTTTGATGATTGCTATCATTTTTCTATTTTTTAAAATGTAATTGGTCATGTTTTTAAAAGTATAAAAATATATAACGCAATATTGAATTGATTTCACGATTTTAATATTTTTTTAGTACAACAATTGTAAAATTGAGAAATTGAATCTCGAATTCAAGAAAGAGTACGTCAGTTATCGTTATGTTCCTTCGCTTATACCTAATAGAAAAAATGTATAAAAACGAGTATAACTCACCTGACATGTGAATGTGTAAATGACCAAATGACCAAAAGGTCTGTATAATTAGACAACTGAATACAATTTTGCCCATTATTTTGATCTTTAAACTTTTTTTTTTTTTTTTTTAAAAAAAGGCTTCCAGTACTCTAAACTTAGAGTGCCGGATATGTCTACGAACTTCTAATAATTCCTTAAACTTCACATTTTATTTCTAGTAAACCATTTGAACTATTTTTATTTTCGTGTCTAAAATGTCATTAACATATTAACGTTTTTCAGAATTCATAAACTTATTCGACACAAATGAAAATTCTAATGATCTATACACACGAAATTCAATTCCATTATACAATACACATTAAAAAATACGTTAAATACGTTACATGCTTATTATATAATCCATACAATCAAAAGTTGTGATCAGACTTAACTTATCAAACACAAACATAAAAGTTTAAGTACAAGAAAACGTGGTCAAATCGAGCATAACTCAACCATCATATAGAAATGTTATTGACCAAGAAATTTGTGGGTTGAATCTATCGGAAAAAAATGCATTATTGAAATTTATTGCAATTAATAAGAAATAGACATATTCCAAAAAATGTGTGACACCAAATAAAACCAATTAAAAAAAAAGTGAACAATAATTAATTATGCTATTTGTCTAAAACTTTATCTTCCCTATTTGTTGGTTGTTTACATAATAATTTTCCAACTGCAAAACAATGATTGATATTATTACAATAATGTTTTTTGAATCCTTATTCATATCACATCATTTGTAAAAAATAAAATTGACCAATTTTTAAAAACATCTTAATTTACCCATTTATTCTTAAGTTTTGTGCAAATTAAGGGAATAATGTAAATGTATTAAAATGTGTATATTAATGGTACAAATTACATTTCATTTTTTTTTAAAAAAAGTTATTTTTTTTCAAAAATAATAAAAAAGACATATTATTTACATTTCAAATAAAAAACCACTAAAGACAAAAATTCATTACACTAAATTTTTTGATGAGGTGAGAATATTTTGTCAATTTTACTATTTTTAATAATTTTATTCATCGTAAATTTGAATCTTTTTCCCTATTTATAATAATTTAAAGCCAATTTATTGGGAATGGTTTTGAAAATTATTAATATGATATATGTAAAGTCAACAACAAATAATTTATAAAGCGAAAGTTAATAAATTATTGGCTACATTTCAACATAAAATGTAGTAGGCAATAGGTTTTTAACAAATTCCTTTTTTTTTAATATTTTATTAAAAAATAATCGTAATATCTCTAAATAATTAATAAGAAAAATTATTTTAAACGATAAAATTGACTGAAAATATTTAGAAATGTAAAGATAATAGATAGGGACTGAAAATTATTATAAATATTGGTTTCTATTTTTTGTGCTATCTACAATAATTTATCTTGTATTTATTAATAATAAATACTGATAAACTTCTATCGATGTCTATAATTGGTAGAATCTGAAATTTTATTATATTTAAAAATATTCATGATAATAATAATAATAATAATAATAAATAAATAAAAATTAACTTTGAATTACTATATTTAAAATTTATTTAAAATACATATATTAAAATTTGAAGAAGTATATAAATAAAATTAAACAAATTAAAAAAATCAAAAAAAAAATATTTTACCCTAAAAAAAATATTTTCTCTCGATTTATCACAAAATAAAAAAAGGACAACATTAATTATGTGTGTGGTAAATTACATTGCATATCCATCCAAAACCATTTAATGGCAAATTGATTTTCCATTCATTTCAAACCACTTAAAAAAAACCATGAGAAGAAGCTAGTATTGTTTGAAAACTATATATTCCTAAATTTGTACAAAAAAAAAAAAATCATAAAAATCAATTTAGTTATTTTGACATAATGTTATTTAATTTGTATAACCAGTTCAGTCACCGACTCTTGAAAACAATTTGAAAATGACCGAGCCATAACGAGCTTTGTTTTGGTGGTAATTGCATGTGTTTCCTCGTCTTTTTAATGTGGTATAATGATATTAATTTGTATGACCAATTTAATCACCGACTCTTGAAAATAATTTGACGACGACAAGTCATATAATAAATTTGATTTTTTTTTTATAATTTTATCGATGATTTTTCTTCTTAAGACCGAGATTCGATCATTTATTACACGATCGAATAACCCTAAAAAATTAAAAATGTCATGCTCTCGCTAATAAAACTATGTTCATTAACTATTTGAATTATATAGATTAATAATAGATAAAATTATTTTTGTATAATTATTAAAAAGAATAAAATTTAGATTACACATGGTCTCTCTGGTTTGAAAATAGTTTTATTTTAGCCCCTAACCTACATTGTGATTGAAATCTTACTAATTGTATAGATCATTAAATTTAGTGAAACTAAATAAATCGAACTAAGAAAAGATTATAAAGATCGAACCACAACATTTGAAATCACACCAACTAAATACTAAATTCAAATTCAACTGATTCGAGCCCAATTCAGTTGATAAAAGGTATCAATGAAGATGTTTATTATATAGCTCGATTCGTCGCGTTTGGTTTTTGATTTTCTTCTTGTTCTTTTGTCTCTTTTCGATGATGGAAAGATTTAGTCTCCAACTTTCCTAGCTAGGTTTTTAGAGTAAACCTTGTCATTATTGCCCTTGAACTTGGGGCCTTAATGAATCTTGTTGCTATAGTAATTAATCGTAGATATACTTTGTTCTTTTGTTATATTTATAAATATTTTTAACCGTTTTTATCATTTAAAATAGTTTTTCAAATTAAATTTATGAAATTAAACAACAAAATTATGAATTTGAGGAAATAAGAGAAGCGTCGTATAGAGGTGTACATAAGTCGGGTTGGAGGTAAATTATGGACCAACTCGAGGTCCACTGATTGGCAAAAAAAAAAAAAAAAAGTGAACCAATTCAATGTGTAAGAGTCAATCCAACCCAACCCATAATTTTCGGATTGGATTGGGTTGGGTCACCACGTTGCTTTTTTTTTTTTCCTTTCAAAATGTCATATTTACGTAAATTACCAATATATTACATCAATTTTTTTTAAAAAATATATAATCAAACAACAACAAACATTTCATGCAAAGTGTTTACCTTCAAATATACGAAACCTAAACTCATGTAAAATTCAAATTCATTCAAACTAAAAATAAAAAATATTAAAAAAATATTATATAATAGTAATAATAAAATCAGGTTGGGTTGGATTGACACCATTACTAAATCCTATAGCCCAATTAAACCAAACCTGAAATATATTTTTTAAAAAGTTTTACAATTCTTGCAATTTGGTTTAGAATAATCTGAGTTGGTCGGATTACATCCCTAATGCCATATTTAATCGGAGCACCACTTGATGGTGACGGTAACACTAACAAACGCTCCATTTCATGTTTCCATAAATGCCCCCACCGCAATCCTCATCCAACGTTCACATCTGAGGTCAAGTTGGTCAAAACACTTCCTTCACCTCACAATAAATAAAAGCTATTACTTTTCCCGCCGGTGGTGGCTATGGATTTTTGTATTTTTCCCATTTGAATTTGAATTCGTAATTCTATTTCTAATTCAACCATTTTCTTCAATGTTTTATTTTATTTTATTTTATTCGAGGAGATCATTGGTCAATGGAAATTCAATTTTAATGGACAATTGTGAGAGAGTTTAATTATTTATTATTATTATGATATAAGACAAATATATTATAGTTAATTATTTAAAATAAACGTCCATTAGCTTTTTTTTTCTTTTTTCTTTTTATCAAAGTAGGTATATTTTTATGGATTTTTTCAAAAAAAAAAAAAAAAACAAACTATTTATACTTCGGAGAAAAAAACCACTAAAAGACAAAAATGTATTATATTTGATTTTTCTATAAAACGTAAATATTTTGTTTATTTTTCTATTTTTGACAATTTTTCATAATTTTTATAATTTTTTTAAAAAAATCTAATATATATTAGATAACAGAGCCAAGACACAAAGCATAACGCACAACAGAACATCAAAACACTCAAAGAGAAACACAACAGAACAAACCAAGAAGAGCAAGAGCATAACAGAAGACAACGTAACAAACAAAGACAAAGAAATAACAAGGGCAAGAAGAACAAACCCCACTACGCAAACAATATCCTCATGTCAAGAAGCAGTACAAACACGAGTAGTATTGACAATAAGTCGAAAAAGCACAAAAACAAGACGAGTCGAACAATATCCTGAAAAGCAGTACAAGCACGAATAATATCATAAAGTTGTTGAGTTTTGGTTTGATTTATTTTTGCAAGTAATTTATTTTGTTGAGATGTAATAGAAATAAAAGGATGATTAAAATAGACGAAATTAATTGGATTAGAATGTAATTAAAGCCTAATTACCTACTTTGAAAGAAACTCCTCAATGCTTTTAAGCCAACTTATCTTCCTAATACCCACGTGACTTTTTCTAATTTAATTCCCTAATTATTCTTCAACACGTTTTTTCATTTCTTCGATTATAATTTTGTCCTTATAATTTAATTTATAGCATAATGAATCAAAATATTTACAAAAATATAGTAGATTTTCATATTTTATCGATATATTGATAGAAGTCTATCTGTGTCTATAAGTGATAGAATATGAAGTTTTGCTATATTTTGTAAATATTTTCAGAAATTTTGTCATTTACAATAATTTATCTTTTTTTTTTTTAAAAAAAAAGCTACCATTAATTTAATTAAATTAGATATTAAAACATATATGCTATCAATTAAATTATTTATTGTTCAATATTCGTGTTTGGAGTACACTAATAAACTATAAACAATTTGGTAGAGTGAACTTTTCTTACTCTTTATTGATAACATAAATGTTCTATTATTTGGTAGGTTTTAATCAAATAATAGAAAACAATAATGAGTATTTTAAAAGCTTTTAAACTTAGTAAAATGTCAAATTGAGAATAGTTTAACTCGTTAAAACAATATATATGTTTGTTATAATATTTTTTTTTTTTGAAAAAAATTTGAAGCTGAAATATCGACAAAACAACCTAACAAGCTTACATCAATTTCTCTCGAGGATGAGTGATAAAACCGAGAGAGGAAAAAACTCTCCCTAAAAAGAGGAAATTCCAAATGAAAAAATCAAGCTACTAAATTATGGACAACTTTGTTATCACTGTAAGATCGATATCACAACACTAGAGGGGGTTAATATGATTTTTATAAATTCATGAAAACTTTTTATCGAGCTGGTCCAATTAAGCAAATTAATAAACTTTTTGTTAATAAGTAATTTAGACAAGAATTTCATAGAAATGCATTCACATCAAAATGACTCATAAAGCAACATACAAAAGTTCAAGTACAAATTGTATCAATTAATTTTATGCAATGAACTATATCAACAAATTAATTGCAAACTAAATAGAAGAGTGATAGAGAAATTGACATCGCTAATTTTATAGTGGTTCAACACAACCCAACTTACATCCACCCGTCATCGGGGGTTATGTCCATCCTAAGAAACAAGAACATGATTTTAAGCCAATCGACAACAATCTTAGCTTCTAAAACTCTGACCGATCAACCGGTAGACATTGAGATGCCTCTAGATATGTTATAATATGTTTTAAAATGCTAGAACCTCTCCTCTACATTATTGAACTAAAAACAAAATATAATATGATAAAGTTAAAAGATACAAAATTTAAAGAAGGGAACCATATTCCATATGAAAACATTTAATAACATTTAAGAGAATTTGCAAACCCATCCATAAACTATGTGAGCTTTTCCCCCCTAATAATGAGTAAGGAATGTATGATTCTATTTCTTTCTCATTTGCTAAAATTAATGTATTATACTTATCATTCATTAAATACAATTTAGAAATAGTCTAAAAGTGTAATTGGTTCGACGTTTTGAGTGTTCAATTTTTTTTTTAAAAAAATGATTACAATAAGATGATTTAGAAGAAACACGTAAAATCAACTTTTTATAAAAATGATTTTTTGAGTGTTTAACAGTAAATTTCTCCTTAATTTGTATAGTCTTAAGATTGACAAAATGTTGTCAGTAGTCGTCTACCTCACTTCCAGTGTATTTTTGTAACTACCAGTACTCTTTAGCGCCACTTTTGGTGACCACCACTGGCAAACCTACTTTGATGAAACTTTTTGGCAACCATCTCAAACGATCTCTATCGACAGTCAACCACCTCCAGTAATGGATATTTTTTACAATCACTGTTGATGGTCACCTCTTGATATGAACCGTCCAAGACATCAAATTATTATTTATATTTTATTTAATATATGTGATGTAAATCTAGTAATTTCCAATTTTAATCTTTCTATGACATATTACGTAGGGATATTTTGTCATTTTGATATAATTAATGATGTGACATGTGTTTAGGTTTAAATTCTAGTTTGGAGACCCTCTGGAAACCACGCGTCACCAACTTTGACGACAGACCAACTTTGAAGACCATTATTTCACATTATTAATTAATATAGTATCTTATAGCCGTCCGATATTAGTAAAAAGCACTTATAATATATAACAAATCAACGAAAGTTGCTAACACACAAAGTGTATTTATTTTAAGTAGTTTTTTTTTTCATTTGTTTCTATCAAAAGTGTTTAAATGAAAAGAAATTTTTAAAATAATGTAATCATAAAGATTTTTTTAAACGATCATTTCGATTCTTTTCTTAAATTATATTTATAAACTCAGCATTCAATATTATTGTCTATTTTAATTAAACACTTGAAAATTTTATTATAAATATATTCGTAAACGTTCGAAAATAGAGATTAAAATAAAACAAAATTCAAAAGTATAAGATTTATAAAATTCATGAGGTTAATAAAAAAATCCTCGAAGTCTCCCAATTTGGAATTTTAAATGGGTGCAAGTGCCCTATTTTAAAAAGTGATGATTTATTATTTTTTTAAAAAGGTGAGGATTTTGATATATGGGGGAACCAAAATGGGGACTAAGATGTTTGGAAAGCGGGAGAATGTTATCCCTATCCAGAAGAAGGATGAGGATAGTATAACTCCATGTCTAAATAATCTCCGGCATGGCACGTGACGAGGAGGAAAGAAACACGTGAGGGGTCTTAGGTACTAGGTGGCACCACGCGCTAATGGCGCGTGTTTTCCGACCATTGCATGTTCTCTCTTCCTCTTCTTCCACTCTACTCTACTCTTCTCTCTCAAGACAATCCAACCAATTTTCCATTTTTTTTCCAATCATTTTCTTCCACGTGGAACTCTTTGCCACGTTGGACCCCTACCACATCTTGTGTCTTGTCTCGAGTGGCTTTCTTATTTCTTCTATCCCTTCTTTAATCGTTTCGACGTTTAATTCATTTGTTTAGAAACTCGATATTATAGGGACATCTTATTTCCAATCATGGTATATATGTATATATATTTCAGCATTTGTTGATGCGATAAGAATAATAAAATTCAGATTTTTATCTCGACAACTCAACGACTAAAAGATTTGAGCATGTTGTTGAGCTCAAAAATCAAGATTTTATTTATTATAATTTGGGTTTGGAAAAATTTTCAAAATATTCATTTTGGGCCATCTTTATTTTGCTTTTAACTAATAGGTAGTGTACTTTTGAGTATGTGTTACTAATTATCATGCTAATGTGGATAATGTATTGAAGTTATGGTTGGCTAAGGTAAAATTGAGGGGCTAATTATCATACGAGTTAAATCATTACCAATTATCGGTTAAAGTTTATGACTAAACTAAACTATAACAAATTTGAAAGTACAAGCACAAACTCGTCACCAACTAAAATTCAGGGACGAATTGGGACAAACAGTAATAATTAACCCCATATCTTTTAAGTTTATGACCCAAAATAAAAGGGCCAAAATAGAATATCCAAAAAAAAAAAAAAAGAACTAACTCAAAACTAAAATGAAAAGTTATGGATCATCAAAACAGGTAGCCACACTGTTCTTCTAAATAGGGGCGAGCATCGATCACACTGTTCTTCTAAATAGGGACGAGTATCGATCAATGAGAGTTGATTTTTCGATGAAACTACCACTGTTTAGTAAATGTTCAAACCGACTCCGACCATGAATAAGTGAAAACTGATCGTTGGTCGTCTGATCGATTGGTTTAGGTCGTTTTAAATCTTTGAAATTCTTCTAAAATGTTGTCGGTTTGTATATTTCCAAACCGACACCAACCAAACTCATCCTTATCTTCGAACCTTCGATGATCGGTCGGTTCGGTTTTTTAGTATATCATGCTCACTTCTACTTCTAAATAATCAAAATTGACTAAAACAACATGGGATGGCAATTCAGGTTAAAATACTAATGTGATTTGAAAGAATCAACAGTAAATCTTCATGTTACTGTGAATGAAATGAGAGTGGGAGATAAGAGAGTTGGCATTAGAATGGATAAAAGGACAGGGGAATGAGGATATAAAAGGAAAAAGAAATAACCAAAGGAAAAGGGTGGGGATTTCAAGGACTGACTGACCCATGAGCTTACATTTTTGGACACACATCATTGTTCAAAACCCTTTATTCCAAATGCCTTCTTTCTCTATATTTTTGCATTTTTCACTCCACACATTCATGTTTTAATCAATCTATCACACTCCATTTTCTACCCAAATTTGAACCATGATGTGAAACACGATGACGACAACGACATCGACAATACGAAAGATAAGGAAGATCACTTAGATGCAGTTTTAGGGTTGTGTAGTTTTGAAGAAACTTGAGTTTCATCGCTCCTTTTTATTAACAAGATAAGAAAGAAGCAACAAAGACGTGAAGCTATTTATAGAACCAATTCTCTATATTTAAAAATAAAAGAAAAAAGTCTGCAATCAAACGCCCTGTTTGATAACCATTTCGTTTTTTCCTTTTGGTTTTTAAAAATTAAGCATACTTCCTTCCCTTTTCATAACATGATTTGCATAATTCTTAAAGTACAATGGTTGAATTCTTTGTCAAATTTCAAAAATAAAAACAAGCTTCTAAAAGCTTTTTTTTTTTTTTTTTTCAAATTTGACTTGGTTTTTTAAACCATCAATAAAAAGTAGATAATAAAGAAAGAAAATTTGAGGTAGAAGTAGTGTCTATAAGCTTAATTTTCAAAACAAAAATGAAAAATAAAATGGTTACTGAACGAGGCTAAATATACCTAACAAACAACAAAACTATTCAATTTTTTTAATATTTTTCAAAAGTGATTGAGGACAAACTAATGTACAAGAATATGATGCTAAGTAGAAGTATATGGGAACTCATCTGGGGAATGGAATGAATCATATGACAAAATATTTTTGAGAGTGATTATCATCTTGGCCCGGAGAGCTTCATGGCTGAAAGATATGCATCGCTGTTGCAGTCCGATGGCCCGAAAGAGGTTCCTCCCTCACTGATTGATTTGAAGAAACTTGAAAATAGGCGAGAACCGAGTGGGGAGGAAGTCGGAGGCGGAGGAACGGCAGAAAGGCCTTCAAGCATTTGGACTACTCTAGTCATTGGTGGTCTGAGGTGCATATCTTCTTGTATGCACCAAAGTGCAACTTTAATGGCTGTAAAAACTCTCTCATCGCCATTTTTTATGACCAGATTTGAGTCAAGGATGTTTTCAAGTTTTCCTTCTTCCATCATTTTAAAAGCATAAGATGGGAAGTGGCATTTTTCTGAAGTTTCTGTTGAGTCGAAGTTTTTTCTTCCACCAATTATCTCGAGCAACACCATACCGTAGCTATACACGTCACTCTTCTCTGAAATGGCGTAGTTTGTGATCCATTCTGGAGCAAGATACCCTCGAGTTCCTCTTAGTGTCGTAAAAACATGACTCTGCTCACGTGTCATTAGCTTTGCAAGGCCGAAATCTGAAACTTTTGCAAGAAATTTGTCGTCAAGAAGCACATTTTCGGGTTTGATGTCACAATGAATAATCTTTACATCACAATCTTCATGAAGATAAGCTAGTCCTTTAGCTGTTCCTAATGCAATATTGAACCTTGTATTCCAATCTAACAAAAAATCTTCTTTATTCTTCCTAAATATCCATTTGTCTAAAGACCCATTTCCCATGTATTCATAAGCAAGAAGCTTGTGTGATCCTTCAGCACAATAGCCCTTGAGCCTGACCAAGTGAACATGATGGATACTACCAATTATGCTCACTTCAGCTCGAAACTCCTTCTTCCCCTGACCGACTGCTTCCAATTTCTTCACGGCAACCCGAGTTCCATCAGGTAGAACTCCTTGATATACTGAGCCAAATCCTCCTTGACCAAGTTTCATAGAGAAATTATTAGTTGCAGTTCGAAGATCGTCGTAGCTATAACGAATGGGTGCTCCTGTTAAACCATCCAAGAAGTTATCATCCTCGGAAGTCTCGTGAGGAGTTCCTGGCAGTTTTTTCTTTCTCCTGTAGTAACAAAATGCCAAATAAACTAGACCACAAATGACGAACAAGGTGAAAACAATGATGATCGCAACAATACGAGAGTTCATTCCACCATTTCTACTCCCACCGTTGGTGTCACCACTACCTCCGTTCAAGACTTTGATGTATGTGACAAAGTCAGAGTCCTCATTGGAGTTTTGAAAGCTACCTACATCGTCCAACAAGAAGCAGTTCCCTGTTTGACTTTCAAAGAACAATGCACGGCAAGAACAGTTGCTCATGCAAGAGTTTTTGCAACCATTTAAATCAGTCGTTGAAGTGGATGGTAGGAACCCGAGTGCAAAATATTTGACCCCAGTCCCTGCATATACAAGCTTTATACTTCCATTCGATTGATCACAAGGAGAGACAATCCCAGGTTGGCAACTCGGATTTGTGCTAAGAACTGAAGGGCACTGGCATTTGTTCCCACTATAACATATAAAATACGGACCACATGGCTCCGGTGTGCTACAAGAGTCTTCAGGTATCCTAGTAGTTGAAGCCGCACCAGAATCTTGAAGATTATAAAAAGACAAAAAACCATCATCTCCTAAAACTGCTATCCAAGTAGCATTTTGATTGGCTACATTTGAGAAGATGAATTGCCAGAGCAGTACTTTGCTACGATCGTAGAACTTCCAAGAGTTCGTATCAAGAGTCGCCGAGTAAACTGCCCCACCATTTTTATTAACGGTTTTACGATTCTCCTTAGCCATAGACCAGTAAGTCTGTGGTGATTGGAAACCTGCTGAGAGTGTCATATCACCAGTCTTCATTTCAAGGAAATAACTCATGTTATTATTGCTAAGATCACTCACAAGTCTCATTCCTTCAACAAACTCCTGCCCTGATAAAAGAGTATCAGTTGGATGGCTAAAACTCTCCCAAACTATTCCATTGTCGCTATTGTTCGCTCGTACAACCAAATTTCCCGAGTTTTGCAACTCCAAGGAAGAAACCCCTTTATCACTAGAATTTGTAGACCAAACCACAACAGAACCTTTCTTCAACATTGCATTTCCCTTCTTATCAAATGTAAACTCATCAGAATTGGCAACAGGAAATGCTCTATTTGCAGACCAAACTACTCTTAAGCTGCTTGTGTGGATGACAGCCAATAAAAACATTGTAACATCTTGAGTAGTCACAAATCCAAATCCAAATTTAGAATTATTTGACATAAGAAACAACCCATTGTTATCAATCCAGTTCATTTGAGAGCCTTGAAACCCTGGAGAGATTTCCCCAAAACTCCTAATACTTGCAAAGCATACTTCACATTGAATCAAAATGAACAGAAACAACAACCAAGCCAATAAACAGATAAAACCACCAAAATTTGAAGCACCCATCACAAAATTTCCAGAATCAACCACCAACCCAGTTGAGGAAATCAATCAAACAAGAAGAACACAACACAAAAACAAGACCTCTCAATGGAAAATATCATATTACAACCGAAGCAAAAAAAACCCCAATATCAATTTACTTCACATATCCATAAGCTTAAAGAAAAGAAGTTATAGCATAAAGTAAATCCAACCCAAATTCCCATTGGACCTGAAAATTGAAATCCATGGAAGAAGAAGAAGAAGAAGAAGAAGAAGACGACGAAGAGAACACTGAACTTCAATGGCGTCTGCCGTGTAGTCAAATCAAAGCTTGGGGAAGAAGAAAACAGAGGTAATAATGAAATTTAGCTCTGAAAATAGTGGAAAAAGAACCAAAGCTCGAGATTGTACGAGGAAAAAAGGGGTTTGTCGCTGATTGTTCTTCAAAGTTGGTATGAAAAAGAGCAGAAGAAAATGAGGATTGTTGGGTAGGAATTGTTTGTCTTGTCTCTATGTTGTTAGAGAAACCGCCATTTTTCTTTTTACCCACCAAAGAAAAAGATGAGGAAAGCGTTCATATGGCGTTCGTCAGTGATAAATATTTAATGGTTTTTTGCTTCGGTTTCGTCCATTCTTCTTCTTTCTTCTTCTTCTTCTTCTTCTTCTTCTTCTTCCTCCTCCTTCCCTTCATCTCTTGAGAGATCCCATAAGATGATGATTCAAAAATCTAATATTATATAGTAAATTTGGTGTGGGGATCATAAAAATGATGGTTTTTTTTGTTTTTTTTTTTTTGAGGTACAATCCAAAGTGATGACAACCCACTTTATTGAATCATGTTATTTCAAGTCTTTTTAGCTAATATGATATGAATTTGGGAGGTTTTGAGATTTTTACTTTGTTGCAAATTAAAGTTTTCTTTTTTTTAAAAAAAAAAAATTAATTTGAAATAAAATGAAGCGTAAATTATCGAGAACCAAACTAATGATAAATCGAACCGAATAAAACCAATGCATTAGTTTGGTTCTTCATTAGATATAAATTTGTTTTCTTCTCTATAAAATCGGTAAGTTCGGTTTGATTTTTGATCGGTCTCAAAATCAAATCAACTTTTACTTTTACAAATAAATTTCAAGTATCATTAAATTGTTCTTAATTTTGAGTATTCCAATTGTTTTAAATACTTATTCTTTTCGTAAAGATTTTACTAAATTTTGAGTAATGAATAGATAGAATGCATCTATCTACATGTTTCTCATCTGTTCTTCACACAAAAACTAAATTAAAAGTTATTTTTTAAAAAAATAATTTTTAATTTTATTTTTGTGTAGAAAAGAGATGGAGAAATATCTAGATGAGTGCAATTCGAGATGCACCCAAATTTTTTCTCCATTTGATCGATAGCATCTGATTTGAAGTATTTTTTTCAAAAAATTCTTTTAAGAATATGAAAAAAAATTGTCCAACATTAATAAGATTTTAATTAAGCTATTATTACAAATTTATAGTTAATTGTAATACAAAAATTAAATATATATATATATTTTCCAATAATATCAAAATAAAATGAATAATGTCAAATGTGACAATTTAATTAAATGGAAGGGTGTAACATGAAAGATAGTAGTAGTGGGGGAGGTGATAGGTTCTTGTTTTTTTTAAGATAATAAATAAATAAATGCAACTTTGATTTATATTTTCCAAAAAAAAATATTGATACCCACGTGTTTCAATCTTATTGGCTGGTTGGCTCCAAGTTATAACCTCAACTAAGCACATTTATTTATTTATTTTATTTGATCAAGTTGAATTTTTTATTTATTTAAAATAATAATGCACATTGAAAATATCCATCTGTTCTTCCTCCAAATGTAAATAATTTTCAATATAAAAAAATGTAAAGAATTTTCAATTTATTTCAAAGGAAAAAGCCAAAGGCAATACAACAAATCCCTAGTAGAATCTTTTTCAAACCTTCTAGTATTTTACTTTGGACAACTTATATATATATATATATATATATATATATATATATATTTATTTATTTATTTACATTTTCTTTTTATAAATTAGGGAATCAAAATTAAATTCATGTGTTACATATTTAAATAGAAACTATTGTGAATGACAAAACTCATATTCTATTAGTGATAGACATTTATGGACACTTATAGACTTCTATCAATGTCTATCAATTGAAGTTTATCATTGATAGAATCTGAAATTAGTTCAATAAATAAGACATTAATTATCATTTCAAAAGTGAATGAATCCACCTTTAATTTGGTTTTGAAAAATGAGCAAAAAAAAGTACAAAAGTCACTTACTTTAAGGCTTGGAAAGGGTGTCCATTGTCCATTACAATGGCTTTGGCTTTTGGAATAGTCTTTGGAGAAAACAACACTCAACCAACTTTCTTATATAAATATTCCTATGTTTCAAACCAATCAAAAAAGAGAAAAGAAAAATTATAATTACATACAAGAGCTTAGTTCAACTGACAACAATGTATATCGAGAATCGAGAAGTTCTAGATTCAAATCTTCTACTCTCATTTATACTAAAAAGGGTTACAATGTGGGTTACAAACATTGGATATACACGTGCGAGTTCAATATTAGATATCAACATGTCAAAATCACTTGTCCTTATCGTAACTTTATCAATTTATAAACATATATGATCGTTATTTTAAAAAAATATACAAAATTGTTTATATTCGTGAGAATTATCTAATAACTAAATAATTAATAATTTGTTTGAACAATTTTTTTTTTTTAAAAAAAATCATCAATGACTCATGATAACATAAAGAAAGTATGGTGTCTTATGTTGATAGTGAAGTCATTGATGTTGAAGCTTTTGTTTAAAATATCAAACATGTTGATAAATGTGCAAAATTAAGTGGTTGATTTATTTTTAGAACAACAAACTTTTTATTATTTTGTTCATACCCTAAAGCTATATTTGACGTTTAAACATGCATTAAATATTGAGACATTGAGATTGTCGACGTATAATGAATATTCTAAACTATCTCGTTGTTAGATGATATGTAATTTAGGGTCAATCGATGATGTTTTAAGATGGTGTCAGAGTAAGTGGTCAAAAACGTCATGTGATCAAACCCTTACAATGTTATTTCCTCTAGTTTTGAGGTCAGTCGGTGATTAAGACTAATAATTAAAGCCTCACAACTCAATTATTTGTGAGGTTTAAAAGCCAAAGGTGTCATTGATTATCTTCATTGAAGCCATTGGTGTTCACACTTGAACAGATTCGTACCAAACAAATATAATAAAGAAGAGGATGATGCAGATTGTCAACCTTCCATGAAGATATTCACATGATTCAAATGACCTTTGTTACTATCTCAATGCCTTTTCAACAAGAGATCATACTGAATCGACATAGCTCGATTATAGCGGGTAACTTAAACGATACAAGCCTAAGGTCCTATAAGTTTGCTACTAACAGCGTTTGCAAGAACATCACGAGTAAATCGAACCAAACAACAGGAAGACATTGATCATGCTAGTGAATGCTTTCTATCATCTAAATTGATTTAGAAGCTTTGCTCTCTCACTACTAATGGAAATCTAATGCATCATATGTACCATGGAGAGGGAAGAAAGGGAACGTTTTGTCTAGTTGAAATGAGCGATTGGACGAACTCGTGATCTGCTTTTGAGATGCGTTAGTATCGATGTCGTTGATCGTCTTGGATTGATTGTTGTCGATGCTCAGGTGTGGAACGGAGAGAGAGCCCAACCGCAAGGATAGATCACAAGTTGTTTTTTGTTGCTTGTGAAGAGTACTATTTACCAAATCAACTCTGTTGTTTCTTGCAGGAATCACAGCATTGGAAGGAGCTGGACCAGAGAAACTCGGATTGTTGTAGACGGGATTTGGTTGGATTTCGATATCACGAACGTGTTGATTTCTTCCATGATACAATGGACACAAAGAAAACATGTCCCATCCAGCAACGGTCTCTGTTAGGAACTGTTGGTTACCAATCGATGGACAAATATTCTTATATACAGTTGAAGTCAGGTTTGTGCTAGGAACACCAACATGTCTTTGGTTTTCCATTCGAGATTTCGATACATTTCTCGTCCGCTTTGACAAATTTGGACAATGTGATAAATGCTGTGAACTCAAAACAGTTGGTCTAATGGTGCTGGTGTAGTTGGGTGATGTATCTGAGACCTGTGGAGTACAGGAATTAAGGTAGCCCCTCAGATTACTACATCGGTTACTCTTCGACGATCTTCTCGGTGTGCAACCCAAATAGAGAGCAGCTGACAAGGGCAAAAAGACTAGGAGTTATAACAAAACATTTACAAATAAAACAGCCATTTTTATCCTCAGTTATACAAATTGACGCTAAGTTTCATATACTACCCTAACATTGCACAAAATTATAGGTTTTCAATGACAGCCTATATTTTGATAATCGTAGACATCTCGACCAACTTACGTATGTCTCAAATAATCATAGATAACAACAATCTTAATCTACCGTCATCTAACAAGATAACGGTTTCAGAGACTGACCCGATATTGCAATAAAAACATATATTCTCAATATCGAACACAAACTACCTATATATTGTTAACTATAGGTGTACCAACTAATTTACTTACATCTCAAATAATCCTTCAAAACAACTATCTTACTCGACAGTGGTATCGACTATTCCCGAAAAGTAAATGTTCTGTCCCACAACCTTGATACGATAAGTGGTGATGATAGTTTGAAACTATGATCTTTAACTTATCTATGTTACCTATTTTACCATTTAGTTCTTAATGGCATACACATAAACAGGTCTCATACAAACTGGTTACAAATTAAGTTTTGCAGAGGCACCTTCAATACAAGGATGAAGAAATTCCCCAGTTTCAGCATCCTTATCAAGCCGAATTATCGTATTAATCGCTTCATTTATACGGTTCCATAGTGTAGTAACATCCATGTATTCAGCCTGTGCAGATGTATAAAGATGAACAACGTGAGTTTATTTTTATGTTTGAAGTTTGATTGCTATTTCAGTTTGGACCGTAAGCACTCAAATGTTTCTGTTTTAGTTGCTCAACTAGTCAAATACTTCCAAATGACACGTCTCTACTAATTAGAAACAGTAAAGTGCCTATATTAGGGTTCTATTGGCTAAATTACCCTAAACCAATTATAAACGCTTCAAAACCACACTTAAAAAGCAGAAATCTTTTAGAATTTCTATCAAGGATTGGGATTACAATGATGTGACAGTGACCTAAAACGAATCCTATTCTTCAAAACTACACTGTTCCAATCCTATTTTTCATCTTAAATGAGGATTTCTACCCTCGAGATAGTCTACAAACCTTAACAAAAGATCAATGATACTATTACAACTTTTAGTAGTATTACAAACGAAAGAGTATAGTTCAGAAGATTTTTGTACGGATGACCCAAACTCAAAGACATTAAAAAATCCCACCATAGCTCTGATTATTCTGCGATAGAGGGACATTCCTAACGCAATAGTGGTATGTGACATCAACCGAAGATTAGTTTTCATTAGTTCTCTATCATAGGGTTATCCACACAAAAATCTCCCAGAAACTTGATCATATTTTATTTTATAAGAGATTGGCCATATGGACTAAACTAAGCTTTTTTAAAAGAAAGTTGAGGATTAAAAAAGAAAACAGAACATAAAAGAGCTACACCCAAAAACAAAATAGTTCTTAATCAGGTTCAGAAAATGACCATATAGCAAAACACAATACAAACTTTGATAGTAAAAGGTTATAAGGAAAAAGAGGGAACCTCAGAGTCAGCTTTAGAATACAAAATCTCCTCAGCTTTAAGAACAACAATGGGGAGCTTCTCTTGCCACTCCTTGTTCTTCTTAGTAGCACAACAATGAACTTCACTAACAACCCTAAACACAAAAAACCCAAAAATCAAACATTCCATCCAGCAAAAAAACAAAGGGCAGATTCCATAGCCAAAAACAAGAAAAGGGTTTATGGAAAAAAGGTGAAGAAAGAACCTGAAAATCTCTTGAATGAGAGATCCTCTAATGGGTTGATGCCTTTCACTATGCCAAGCTCTTCTCACACACTCAAATGGCCTACACCCTGTTCTTGGAGGCATTCTCCTCACAGCAACAAGCTCCAAAATGTGTAGTTATGGAGTGTGAGAGAAGGGAAATGGAGATTCATGGCCAAATAAAGAATTGGGAGGAAAAGAGGGGGGAGGGGGCTGATGACTCTGAATTGAACATTGGAAGAATGAGAGAGAAAAAGTTTAAATTTGCAAATTTGATCAAATAGTTTGAAAAATGTTAGAGCTTAACACGGTGTTTGGACCACTAACTTCTCGTATATGTCTACTTTAGCTCACTTGACGTCAAATTTCTATTTGTTCCAATCTATACTATTCGTTATCGTGGTATTATTTTCTAATCATCTTCTCTTTTCCTCTTTTTTACGATGTTTTAAAATAGTTAGCATCTCAAACATCTATTAGTCTCGTTAATCTAAGTTTGTAGATATGATTTATGAGAGTTTATCCAAACGTGTATAGAACGTTAAATTTCAACTTTTTCTAAATCATATGTACCAAATTTATAACTTAATCGAGCAGGAGAAAGTGATTTGAAGGGGAGGGTGTCCCCCACAGAGACACATGGTGATTCTGGAAAGAGGCACTGGTCATTTTCTGTAAAGAAGAAGGGAGAGTTGATGTAGGGGTAGGGGGAGAAATAAGAGGGTGTTGTCATTGTCATTGTCATCTAACCCTCTCTCTCTCTCCAATGTCTTTACCTTTGCCTTTGTGCCCATCCCCCACAACACTAAAAGTCATATGCTTTTCCCTTTTTAGCCTAATTGCACAAATATCCTAGATGTTAGCAATTATACTATTAAACTTATACACAAAGTATTAATATTGAATTTTTATACTGAACGATAAGATTTTCGAAAAGTTTTCTTATCATTCATTCTGTGTTTTGGAAGACAATTTTGAATCATTGGATCTTACACTTTGTCCAATGTCAATTTATGGCTATTGGTTCATTCACATTGATCAAGGACCATTTTGAGTCACTGGTTTTGCTCGATGACCAAGTGTCTTTGAGCTATAAATAGGAGGGGATCCATGATTACCAAACCAACCCAAAATCTCCAATAAGTGAGCAAAGTATGAGAGATAAAATAAAGAGAATTTCTTCGTATGAAATAGCTTGTAATTCCTTTATAAGAAAAAAAAAAGTTTGTGACTCATATTTTAGAGGGTTTTCTCGTAAAGTCACTATTTGTTATTATATCCCTTCTTATTCTTTTGTTATTATTATCAATCTATTTTAGTTGGGATCAAACCCTATTAAATCACAATCCTTTCATACCACCTCAAACTTGTATAATTGTTGAAATTTGAGTATTGTATAAGTTTGAAGGTTCAATTTGCGGTCTGATTTCTACATGTAAGTTTGAAGGTCCAATTTCAACACTTTTAAAAGTTTGAGGATCTAATTTTTACAGTTGAAAGTTTGAGAGTGTATTTACCACCATATTTTAAGGGTGATTTTTGCAATTTGCCCTTTTAGGGCAAATTGCAAAAATCATTCATAAAATTTGGTATTGTTTGTAATTATACTCTCGAACTTTATAATAATTGAACTTTTGAAGTTATAGAAGTGTTAAAATTAGAACAAAACTTACATAATTGTTGAAATTGTGATAATTATATAAGTTAGAGGGTTTAATATTTATCATTTGGGAGTCCATTTTTTACCATTATTGTAAGTTTGTGTATTCAAGTTACATTTTGAGTTTTTATTTTATTTCTAGATTTGAAACTCGAAGCTTTATTAAGATTTATTTGGATTAACTAAAGAAAAAAATATTCTAAAAAAACCATTATTATTTAAACTATTTTGATGAATATCTTTAAAATAGGATTTGAAGGTGTTTGAAAACTATTTCGAGTGGTTGTCAGATTTTTTTTGTCCTGACTTATCTTCAAAATTAAGTGCCCACTACCTTGTAAACAAGAAACATGAAATAAAGACAAAATAAAATAAAATAAACACGAGTCAAAGGAAAAGGTCAAAAAATGAAGATGCTGCAAATAAGGTCGAGCAACGTAGACCAAACATCTAGACCAATTAAATAGAAATGATGTAAATTAGTACCATGAACACGCATATTTTAAAGTCCAAATAATACGGTCGATTGAGTTTATGTTAGAAATAGCGTGTCACTTTATATTTCTAAGATTTTTGCACTCGACAATGTATCGCCATTAAATTTAAAATTGGATTACCATGATTAAAAAATATAACAACCCAAGTAATAATTATGTATTGAATTATTGAACGTTAGGTCCATATTTTAAAATTCAATATCAAACATTGCGAAATAATTTATTGAACAAAGTCAACAATTTCATGTATTTAATCTGTTAAAATTAAACAAAAAAAGTAATAATAAGGTCAAAATGTCATTTGCTCACTATATTTTGTGTTTCATTCTAGTTCGATCTTTATGACAAATTTTGATATTTGAACTTTCAATTGATCTTAAAACTAGTCCATGCATTTAATTTTGGTAATGTTTATTAGCACTCCGGTTATAAATCGTGAAAATATATTCACACGATATCTCATTTAGAAATCGTTATTGTTATTAATTAACCTATTTTAATATAAATTAACTGCAAAACCAAACCTATTGAAAGTACGAAGAATTAAAAGTAAAATAACTAAACATACATAAACTAAAACCGGTATTTTAAAACCTAGTAGAATTGCATTAGGTAACACAGTTTCAGTGAAGACTGTTTTAGACTCTTACGAGTGATTTGATATTATTCTAACCGCCCCCTAAAGTTTGTCATTTTCCCGATTTCTCATTCTTTTAATATTTGCAACTCTCCCTTTGCCTACCAACAACAAAAGTTCCCTCTTAAAAGAATCAAGCCCAATAATGGCCTCTGGCCCACTAAGGCTAGTGAAAATGGGCCTGGACTTCCTTTTGGGCCAACCTTCAAAGCCCCGGCCCATTAAGTGTGGTTGGATACAGCAAAGCACCGGTTTTTCTTTTTCTTTTTATTTTATTTTTTAATTTTAATAGCTTTAGCCAATGGGGTGCTCGTGAGGACAAAATTGACAAGAACATCGTGTTTGCCGGTGGATCTTTTTTTTTCACAATATGACAGAAATTTCAGTGATAATAATTAAAATATAACAAAGTCTATAGTCCATGAGTAGAAGACTCTGACAAACTTTACTATATTTGTAATTTTTTAAAAAATATTACTATACATGTCGATACTTTGAATCTAATTGCTATGTTTGAAACGGTCTAGATTGTTTGTGAATTTACCAACCATGGAATTTCGAAGGCAAAGTGATTGAGAATAAAATAAAGCAAGAAAACAAATTTGAAAGAGATGTAGATGGCAAATGAAATCCAGCAAAATATGGGGGCCATATTTAACATAAACAATTAGTCAACTGATGAAATGAATCAACTTTGACAACCAATTACAGCAATGTATATTGACTTGCAAAATTAAAGAATTTGTTGAATTGAAGTTCTAAGATTAGAAAACTTGCCTTTTCAATTGGAGGAATTCCAAGTCAGATGACACGTGGCAACTGACTAGCGTATCATTTATCCTGCTTACTAGGAAGAGAAGACCAAGATCTAGAAGTTATCAACAGGTTTTGAATCTTATATCATATATTTATTCCCGTTTGATGCATAACTACAGAAATCATATGTGGCCCACGAGAGTATTAATTGGCAAGAACTTGTATAATCAACATCGGAGTTTAAAAGTTCGATCCTCTATTCTACATGTTGTCCAAAAGAAACACACACCTAAATCATATGCGGTACATACAAGAAAGTTAAAAGACATTTAAACCGTAAGAACCAAGAAGAAAAGAAGTTAGAAAAAAAGTGAAAGTCTAAGAATTAATACTACTTTGGACCTTCTACTCTCAACGTTAATTCATTTTGGTACACTACTATTCAATTTTTTTATTTACTTTGGTCTCTGTAATTTCAAAATATCTATTTTGGTTCCCTACTTCTAATAAGTGGTCCTTTCGTTTTATTTTACTTCATTTTTAAAGAACAAAAAATGATATGTACGATAGACTAAGATGAACCAAAGTTGAAAATATAAGGACCAAAACGAACAAAAGTTGAAATTACAACGTGAAAATGAATATTTGAAAAGTGCAAAGAGACCCAATTGAATCAAAATCGAAAAAACATAGACCTAAGAATAGAACAAAGTAGTATTGAAACCTAAGAATTAAGACTAAGATGGGAAATTTCAAATCGGGATGTGTGGATGCTTGAATTAGAGTAGGGATTTATGAGACTTCCATTATCAAAATCCATAAAACAATATCAGCTGTCCACAGTCAAACAAAGTTCCACACCATTTTTCTCGCACAAATAGCAGAAGGAAACAAAAATTATATCATTAGGCAAAGAAATACACTAAAAATACAAGACGAACAGAGTATATAGATATATATATATATATATATGTAAAATGCAAGCATATGTATCATTGAGGAACGTAGTAATACCCGCCCATTCCATTCATCGGAGGCATTCCGTAGGGCATCGGAGCCATTGGTGCCACGCCCATGTTGTAGTAACCAGGGGGGTTGCTGATTTTGTTCAAACTGCTCTGTCCTTGCATCCCATCTCTTGAATACTGCTGCCATAACTGCTGTTCCTGCATAAGCAGATGCTGTTTCTTCTCCATCTCCACCATTTGCACATAAGAAGGAGGTGGAACGCTTAATGATGCTGCAAAAGGATCCTGATTCACTGCCTGGACAGTTCCATCTGGAGCTGGAAGAGCCAGTACAGGAGTTTTGCTGTTTCCGGGGCCGGGCAAAGCTACACTGCTTGCGCTTCCACCGCTCAGCTGTGCAGTGCTAGTGTGCTGCCTAACAATTCCTTGATCATACATGCCATTTAACAACAACGGGTCGAGTCCACCACCAAGTGCAGCTTTCTGCCTTGATAAATTGCTGGCTGTCTCAACCAAAGCTAACTCCCAATCGGCTTTGCCAGGTTCAGCAGCTGGGGTTTGCCAGGCAGAGGTTACTTCTGGCTGTCCATCGGAAGGGAAAGCTTCCCAGGATCCGTTTGCACCATTGGCTGCTGGACCAGCAAACAGAGCCAATGCCAGTTTATTCCCTTGATCATCTGCACTAACTGCATCGTCTCTCAGATTGACCAAGTCGTCGGTGACTTGCGGTTGAGGTTTGGGCGCAGGCTGGGGCTCGGGCTCAGGTGGAGGTGGAGTGTAATTTTCAGGTGGAGGAAGAGCTTTAATCTCATTCATATCGGGTACCGGTTCTTCCTCTTCAGGTGCAGGCGGAGGTGGCTCTCTCTCGGGACTCTTTGGCCTCTTCCCTCTTTCCCTCAAAAACTCCTCCAATGTTTCAAGTAACTTGCTGGTGATTCTCTGCACCTCTGGATACTCAGAGGATCTAGCAACGCCTGTATCTTTACACCAATTATAGAATGCAATTAGCTCATCGATCTGCTTGGCTGCACTACCATAAGCATCAAATGCCTTCATACAGTCAGAATACTCCATATCAAAGAATTTGTCAAGCAAAACAGCCAAAACCTCACAAATGTCTGCATACAATTGAAAACTTTCCCTTACTAGAGGGTATAAAGCATACAAAATCATCCTACTATTCTTCGCCAACCCCGTTGGTCGACATGACAAGAATCTATCCAACAGTCTCTGCAAATGTCCCATCTTCCCAAAAACTCTCTCGATCGTCATTTCCCTCAACGGAGTCACAGGCCCCTTGTTGTTACGCCCCTGCCCCTGCCCCTGCCCGTCCCTGCCTATAGACTCACCCACATCACCATAAGATCTAGACCTCCTCATCCCACCGTAGTTTCCATACTCTCTTTCTCCCCTATACTCGCCATAACCGTTATCGTAAGGCCTAGGGGGCGGAGATCTAAAGTCATCTCTTCCATCAAATCTATCATCCCCACGAGAATTTCCCCTTGCACTACCACCTTTCTTCTCAAACAACATCAATTCCAGCCGTTGATCCAAGTAGAATGCATAAGTTCGAACAAAAGCCGAGTGATCCCACGAGCTCGAATGAGCTTCATCCTTAAAATCAGACATATTCAACAGCCTCGTACCCCTTCTAGTAGCATACAAGATCTCCTCCTGAAACACCGGGTCCCCTTCATTCAACAACCTATGCACAAGTATGAGTGCCTTGAGCGCCACAATCCAATCCCTCGTCTTAGCCAAACGCTTCGAAATCGCCGAAACACACGCACTCACATATCCACGAGAATAAGATGTCAAGCTCAAAATCTCCCTGATGTACTTCTCACTCGCCGGATCATCATCATGACTCGTCGCCTTCACAATCGCCACCTCAAGGTCCGGGGCCATATTACTCGCAACCTTGGCAATTCCAATACTCGTCTGGTCCTTCAGAGCTCCGACCGCCTTCCGGATCGTACTAGGCGCCATTTCTAAACCCTCAACAAACTCCCCGCTTCCTCTGGAACTCGATCCTCACTTCCTTTCCTCAGTAAACAGCCCACACAACTATAAAAACATCAAAACAACAACAACTTGATTAAATCCAGCATAAATCAACCAATGAAAGAAATCGTCACTGTTCTAAACAATAAAACCATCAAAATCATCGAGATTACCAGCACTCGAGGATGAAGAACCTGGATCTGCAATGAAATCCTTCAGATCGGCGCGACGGCGGCGGGATTGACGGAAGTTCTGGAAGGAGATGAAAGAGAAAGGGAAAAGCGAAGAAAAGAGTGAGAGATTCGGAGCGATGTTATCGGAGTCGGTGTTTTGCAGTGGGAAACGGGTGGATCTAGGTGAGGGGAGTTGGAGCACAATGGAATCGATCCTGACCGTTCATTTTTTCCCATCATAGATCTAAAATTTAAATTTATTTATTATTTATTATATATATATATATAATAAATCTTACCTTCAATTTTCGTATTTACGACATGTGCTTTAATTTTGGACATTTTAGTTTTTTTTTTCCAAAACAATTTTATTTATTTCTTCTATTTTTCGTAATTAATTTAATTTTTAAAATTTATTTATAATACATTTAAATTATGTTTGATAATTATTTTATGTTTTTTTTTTGTAAGTTTTCTATACCTTTCTCGAACACACATTTGAATTTTAAGCAAATTTTAAAAACAAAATTGACTTAAAAAATGTAGCCCCTAACACGGGTGAATTTACTATAGATCAGTGATAATTATGACTTCCAATTCTCTCTAAACCCACGTTTAAACCATACTCCTTAGTCCTTATATTTATGGTTGTTTTCAAATATAAATTATGATAGAGCAGATATGCTACTATCTGTGTGTCATGATAACATGCATAATAGTTTATTGTCATCTATTATAGATAAACTATCTGATTTTATTATATTTGTAAATATTTTCGATAGTTTATCTAAAATAATTTCCTACCAACCTATATGTGTGTCATGATATTTTTGGTTTTAGATATTTTGTTTTTTAAAAATTTGCTTCTTTTATCCAAAGTTTTATTTATGGTTTTCATATTTTTTAGGTAAGCATTTGAATAATTGACCTATTTCCAAAAAAAAAAAAACAATTTGTGAAAAAAATTCTAAAATGTAGACAATAAAATCATAGAAACTAATAGATAGAAAAAAAAGTGGTATTTTAAAAATCAAATTGTTATCGAACAAAACCTTCCTACTTTAGTTTTTAAAATTTTGTTAAATTTTTAATAAGATTTCTAAAAAATAGATAAAAAAATAAAAGAATGAACGGTAGAAACAATATTTATAAGATTAATTATCAGAAACCAAATAGTTATTGAACAAGATACTCGTCACTTTAAAAAATTTAAGGACACGGTCATTATTCTTTGAAAACACAGATAAGTTGTTGAAAAAATTATTTTAAATAACAAAACAACATAAAATATTTATAAATATAACAAATTGTAAAAATCACGCCTAAAAGTAAGAACACATAATTGCAACTATTATTATACTTTATGAGTGGTTTTTGTAATTTGTCGTTATAAATACTGTAAAATATCACAATTTATATATAATATATTATTTTTTGTGATATAATCTATCAGTGTAATATTTCGTTATATTTAAAAATATTTTTTTTTCATTTCGAAAAACAACTCTAATTATTGCTTTTTTAAAATTAAAAGACAAAATTATTTCTAAAAATATTGAATTTTTAAAAAAATGGATGAAATGGAAAAAGGGAGGGATATTATTATGGAAGGTGGAGAGGGCATGTCGAAAGAAAAGCATAATCACGCATTCGACGCGTGCGATTTACGGCGTTAATTTTCCATTTTTGTTTTTTATTTTTTATTATTTTTAATTATATATTTATTCACCGTCGGTCGGTAGTTTGTTGGTCAACTCCATCACTTTTTATTTGACTGCCTTTGTCCTTTTCCTCCCAATTTACCCTCAAACCACTAGTTTGTCGGTTTAAAACTCAAAATATCCTTTTTAGTTTTTAATCTCAATATATATATGTTTTTTAATTCCATTTTATTTTAAGATGTACAGGTATCTTTAAATTTGTAATTTTAATATTTATGGTTTAAATAAAATTTAAAATAGTAATTATCTTAAAGGATAAAATTGGTGAAAATATTTTTAATTATAGCAAAATTTTACCATTATTATTTGTAAAATAAGTCCGCTCATTTTCGATATTTAAAATAACTCATTTAAAATTAATTAAGTTAGTTAATTTTAATTTTTTCTGTTGCAAAAATATTATAATTAAAGTGCGATGGGAGAATCAAACCTATAACCTCGGAGTTGATAATACAAACATTATGTCTATTGAGTTATGCTTAATGTTGACAGAAACTACAATTTTAATAGCTTTGAAGAATATGTGTTAGTTTCAAAACATATATTTTTGGTCTCGGATCATTTTAGAAGCGGTGCATTAGGTCACTAAATTTTAAAAGAATATATTTTTACTTCAAATATTATAAGAATAAATGTAAAAGGGTCATGAGGTATTTTATTTATATGACAATTTTGAATTACAAAAGTATTTTAAACGAAATTCATTCCATTCTTAATGACGTGTATGTTTTGAAAACTCAGACACCAGAAACACATGTATTCTTTAAAATTTTGGGATTAAAAAGGTAATTTTCCTTTTATTTGTATAGTATTACCTAACCAATTTTGATTAAAAAAAACGACTTTGATGGACTAAATTAACAATATATTAAAAATATATAAATTAAAATTGGATAAATAAAAATATAGAGCATAAAATAAAATGAGATTTTTAAAAAACATTTACTCGATGGAATAAGTGCGATGACGTTGCAAAAAATAAACCTAATTCAATCGATACAAGACTTACATTATCAACCTCGAAGTCTCGGGATCGGGTTTGAGAATTTGTTTTTAAAAATATTATAATGTGCATTCAATAATTCCAAACAGAAAAAGTTGTGCAAAATTTGAGAAATTGAGATTTACAAGACCCATCATGGTACCACATTTCAATGTTAATTCATTATTCATTGAGTGGGGACAAATGTTACAACTATATATATACCTAATTCCCTAATTTAGTATATGTTTGTGTACGATATTTACCATATTATTACTATATGTTAATAAAATTTAACCCAAAGTTTTTATTTATCCTTATAAGAGTTAGATTAAACAATGTCATGTGAGTTTAAATTCCATTTTGTAACTTTAGGGGACAAAGGGACAATTTTGATATTGACAACAATTTGAAACACATTTCTCGAATACAATTCCTAACATGACATGTTGCATTCTAACCGTACCCATTAGGAAATGCTACTTTTTTTAAAAAAAAAAAAATTGGTCAAAGGAACTCACATGATCTTTATATACCATTGAATAGTGACTTTGTAATTTGAGAAAGAGATGATCTGAAAAACAAAGAAAAATGACTGTGATCCTAAAGTCAAAGATGAATAATTGTAGAATGAAGAAGCAATCAAAATTCGAGATTCTAGTTCAAGTTTAAGTGCGTACCTCATATAAAATTATAGAGACAATAACATAAAGTTTACCGTTTTTTTCAATGATAATGACGAGATGTTTTTTTTTCTTTTGTCAATAGGTGTGTTCAAATTAAATAACCTGAACAACCCAAATATCCGACACAAATTATTAGGGTTGGGTCTCGAGTTACATTTTAAAAAATACGAGTTGATCCAACCCAGTCTGAATTATATTTATTAACTTTAATAAAATATATGGAATTCATGTGTATTTCTTCACTAAAATAGTGGTCATTAGAGAGATATTTATACCCAAATAAGGATATAAAAAAAAAAGAAAATATAACCTAATAATTATAAGATTACCAAACAATATAATATAAAATAAAATCTTCTAAAAGATTTTATTACAATAACAATATTTATATTATAATTTTATGAAAAAATTATAATAAAAATATTTTATGAAATATCAAGTATATTAACTTACACCTTCTTCTATGAAAAAATAAAAATAAAAATAAAAACAAATTTACGCTCGTTCAATGAATATTTATATTCGGTCGGTTTTTCAACATTTCGCTGTCAAATTAGGATAAGACTGATATTCTCAATGTTGTAGTGTTGCCCCCTTCATTCTTGTCCACGTCCATAATTATAATTATTATTAATTAAAATACTATTTTGATCACTAAAATACAAACATATTAAAAATATTATTAAATAGATGTTTATTATGTTCGATATCAAAATATCATGTGTCACTTCTTTCACATTCTATTTATATTGTCGTACGTTGTGTGTCACTCCGTCCATGGAAAATATTTTTTAAAATAAATTTTCTATTTACATAACTTCTTCTTTTTTTATTTATATATTATATTTTCTCGATGTATGTATTTTTGTTGAGCCTCAATTTTACAACATAACATAATTATCTAAACTTTTTAAAATTTTTTAGTTGAATAGCTTAACGAGTTATTATTTAGAAAAAAAAAGAAAAATGTATGATCTAATTTACTTTTTTAACCCTCTTCACAACCCTCGAAACTCTTGATTGTTATTACCTACCAAAACTTGTTCCTTGTAAATAAATTGATAAAATCTTGTAAATAAATTTTATGATTTGATAAAATTCTCATAAACGGGATTCACTACGTAGAAATTAAATTTGCAATTTAACCTAAAAAACCCCGTTGATTTTCATTTCTAAAAACCTAATGTAATGACCCATATAAACCTTTTTTTCAATAATTTATAGTTGTGATTTTATGGCTAAATTATATATAAAAAAACGTCCCTCAATTTTGTGGTTTGTGTAAAAAATACTCTTATACTTTTATTGAAAATGATTCATAAATACCTTTACCGTTAATTTTGGATGGAAATTGTTAAAATTTTATTTAAAAAATACATCTAAACTATTGAAAAGTTTCATAAATACCCTTAAATTTTTTTTTTTTTAAAAAAATACTCTCATTAATCCAATTTTACACCAAATTTCTTAGCACTCAAAATAATAACCAAATTTTAGGTTAAAACCATAGTTTTAAAATTCCATCGATATGTCGATATGTTTTGCATTTTCATGGGTTTGATATCGATAGAATGAGTGAATTAATATTTCCATTACATCGTAAAAAAATCTATGAATCACAAAAATAAGCATTGAAATAACACTAATGTAAATATAATAAAAAAATAATAGACATGTTTACTTATTTAAAAATAATAAAATATTTATTTACTAATTTAAATTTATTTTTTGAATTTTTTGTTTTTATAGTTTTTCCAGAAACGTCCATCAAAATTGAAATTTCTGTAAAATTAGGATTTCGATTTATTCATTAACATCGATATTTTAAATCTTAGCGAAAATATAAAATCCAGACTATCACAGTGTGTTAATAATCAAATACTTTTTTTATATGATAATTAATTGTATGTTAATTACAACAATATCCATAGATATTGGTTGTGTTCGTAATCTATCACTGTGAGAAAATTGATGTAAAACATGGATAAATGAGAATATTTTTTTAATTTTTTTAAGTTCAAGGGTATTTATGAAACTTTTCAATAATTCACGGATATTTTTGGAACAAAACTTTAATGGTTTTCATTCAAAACTTACATATTTTTTAACCATTTTTTAAAGTTTAAGGACGTTTTTTAAAACTTTTAAAAGTTTAAAAGTGATTTTTACGCAAACTACAAAGATCGAAGGCGTTGTTGTTTTTTTTTTTTTTTTTTTTTTGTAATTTAACCTAATTTTTTATTAGTAGCAAATAGATGCATACCTATGAACCCACATGCAAATTTAAGCCCATACACTACTACAACAAATATACAGCTAATAACTTCTAATAATGCCCACCAAAGTCTAGTAATTGACAGCCATTCATGAAATAAATAATTCTAAAAAAAAAAAAAATTACGAAACAAATAGTTATGGATGATTTTGGACCTAATCGATATTTGATGAAGTTTAAAGGTGAACTTGGGTCATGATCACACCCCCGACTCATTAGACCCGTAAAAGAGGAGTGTTTGGATCAAAAGCCCTAACTTACTTCTCGATCTTGGCATCTATGTGGTCTTTTTTTTTTCAACTTATGAATTTACTTGAAGCAAAATTGAAGGGTTAAAATTTTATTCGACATAAAATTTAAATCTACATTAAAGAAGAAAAAAAAATAAAAGGCCTTGTAATTTAGCCACCAAGTTATCAAATAATTTATGAGCACAGAGCCACGTTGGAACGTGCCCCTCGATTTATCATTTTTTTGTATTTTTAATATAAATTTTAAACACTTTAAAAAAATATATACATATAAAATCATAATAGGAATTGAATCATTTATGTAGTGCAATAGTAGACAGATCTTTCTCTTATTTTGAATCTAATTGTTATATTTACAATTATTTTAAACCTTAATACTAGACCAGACAAGAGTTGGTGGATCAGATCCAAAAGGGGTCTTAAAAGGTCTGACATGAAAAAGCTCATGAATGGCCTATCACTCCTTTTTCGAAAAAAGGTTTCAAATCTTTTCACCATCCCTTCGTCTTATCACTTTTACTTTTGAAAAATAAAGTATAACAAGAGATGGATCATCTCCTTCGCGGTAGAATTGTATATATACATTATTTTTTCGAAGAAAGTCGTGCCAATACAATTGATCCAAGCTAGTTTGGCATTATATAACTTGTGTTCTCTACTAATGCTCATAACAGATTCTATTAGACAAAAAAGTTCAAAAACCTATTAAAGATATTGAAAACTTAGAGATCCATTAAGTATCTGCTATGTTATTGTCAACATATAACATATACGATACTTTAATTAAACGACAATGTCAAAACGGTGATTATGATAAAAACGTAATAAGGAGCATAAAGTTTCAATTAAGACAAGCCGGTCCTAGTTTCGAATTTTCCACCACAAATGGGTTATTCAAAAGGCCTTTACTTCACTTTCTTTGAACCTAATGATATATAAATAATAAAGTGATACATATAAATGGTAGAATGTTACCCATTGAAATTGGACAATCAAATGATAATGTTGAAGTGGCAACCAAAACCATCCATTTGATTTATTTGTTTTGGCAGAGGGATCTCAAAATATTATTAAATTATAAAAGCAACATAATAAAATTTGAAACTCATTCCATCACTCTTAGAACAAACATGCTAAGTAAACTTAACTAAAGTAACACACCCCTCTCCTTTTTGGGATATCATATATAATAATAGCTCCATACTCTGAAAATCATATGAGGGGAAGTAAAACTGGCAGCAATCTCATAAAGATTTCTTCCATTAGTTTGATGGTTGTCTTCTTATAATCTTCATGCATTGTACTGACTCTAGAAAAGTCCTGTGGAACATTATTTCTTGTGTTAAGAATCCAATCATCATTTCATAGAATAAAAGTTCATGATATTTACTTCTAAGTTCTAATCATGGCTATAGAGACTAGAGAGAGAGACAGTGGAGAAAGAAGAGAATCTTTCTAAAAATCATGAACTTTGAACTTTGCAGATCAGATTTGTACTATTGCTAATCTTTAACAAGAGAGAGAGAGATAAAAGAAAGAAAGAGATGGTACTTACTGCCATGGAAGATCTCCTGCAAGCAACCAATCTCCTTCTTTGTCCTGATAGGTGAGAGTTAAGCTGGCATTCCCACACTTTTGATCTGTTCATAAGAAAACATCGAGTTTCAAATTTATTTATTAATTATTTTTAGTACAACTAAAACTAAATATGTTGTATGGGAATGAGAAATCGAACCTCTGATATCTAAGGAGTTTAGCCATGCCCAATTATTGTTGAGCTAAGCTCACTTTGGTATCAAATTTCTAATTAATATTAAAAACAAGATAAGTTTTGAGTTCCAAAACATGTGAGATTGGAAGCTTCAAACATCTAATTTCTTGGTCAAGGATATATGCATAAAGGCTATGACTCAAAAAACGAGATAATTATGGCTCACTTTCCTTTTTTCACCCTCATTTTGCCTCACAATTTTGATTTTCTGTTTTAAATCTATATCTCTCAAGAAACATTTTTGAATTCTTAGTCAAACTTTAAAAGCAAAAAATGGAGTACCCAAAAACTAAAATTTGGCTAAGGTATACCAAACACAAACAATTTTAAAATTAGATTAGAGAAGGGTTCATTTTCAAAAACAGAAAACCAAAAACAAGAACCGTGCCTTATGAGATTAAGTGTGAAGAAAATATAAAAAAGTTATGAGGTACTGTTCACTCACAGCAAGAATCGGAAAACATTTTGATCAAGGCAGTTTTCAGCGTCTGATATGAGTTATATATCCCCACATCAATCTTCCTTGCTATTGGTACCCCCTCCATCTTCACCTTCACATATTTTGGATTAAAAACAATTCCATCATCTTCATCCTCTTCCATCCGATAATTATCAGAACCTGGACCGCCCTGTTGCAGTCTACGAAGGTGCCTTTTCCTCCATGATTTAATGGGTGGCCACCCCACAACATTGTTCTCCTCTACAGCATTACTGTTATGAAAATTGGAAACAAATCATCAGGCCAGATGCTTGGTGACAGAACAAATGCATCGTAGCCTTAGAGTTGTCTGTACTATATTCTAAGTTTGAAAATGAAAGTCAGGCCTATGATTGAAAATAAAACTAAAGTCTAAACTTAAAAACAGATATATATTATATATATTTAAAGGAGTTGGTTTGTATTTTATTTGAAGCATGAAATTTTTCTTTAAACATGTTTGTTTAAAGCATGATTTTCCCCCTCTAAATATGTTTCCTTGTTCGAAGTACATCAATTATGTAAAGGTCTATTTGAACATAACTAAAGTAGTTAGATACTAGCGTCTTCCCTCATAAGTAGATGTTCAAAGTCCCTTTCTACATAAAAGTACTTTTTTTCAAGTTCAACAACTTTGGGATGAATATCAAACCGATATTAAGGATAATAATTGGCGTCTCTATCTACTAAGCTGTGTTAGATTGGCTCCCTGCTTAATAATATTTTAAGAAAGCAAAAAGGAAAAAAAAAAAATATCAGTTGTCTGAATTGAACTCACATGTGTATAGCACAAGAGCTTCTCTGGTTGGTGTCCTTCCTGTCATCATCTTCCTTGTTTGGGTGACCATTCCACAGCAGCAAAGACATCTCTTTAAACGAGTCTTTGCTCTTAAAGAAAGCATCTTCAAAACCACGCTTGTAGCGTCTACCATGGCTCGTGCTTTCGGCACACAGCCAGCTCCTCGGACCTGAACTTAACACGTCTTTTCCATCACAAGCATTCCTGTTCAGGTCGAATCCTCTGGTGGGATCTGGTACGGAAAGCGCTAGCTCAAGTTGAAGCTCCATTAGAATCTTTACTGTTTTCAAATAATTCAAAAGCAATGAGATGATGTTGGCAAGCACTAGCAGTGGATCGAATAATGGGTAGTTTTGTTAGCAACTTTGGATTATTTATACGTGTATCAGTGTGGATAAGAGAGTGAAGGAGAAGACAACTGGTTAAGGAGAGAGAGAGAGAGACAACAATGGAAGTTGGGTCTGCTGAAAGAAGGGCAGTGATATGGACACGTTCGCAGAAAAATACTACTAAATGAATACAAGTTTGGTCATGTAGTCATTTCTGTAGAAACATATCATAAATTAGGTAGGCCAAGCACCTGACTTGATTCAGGAAAGTCCTTGATCGTCAATTTCCAATGCTTAACACTTCAAAACACCATTAAATTCCAAATAAAATAAACATTAATTAGGGTAATACAGCATCTTATGTACTATGATTTTGATATATGGACACGTAATCAGATATTCCATTGACAGAAGAGAGCAATTAAGTAGTTTCCAAAGTAATCTCACACGGTACGCGTGATATACTTAAGCTATCATCAACTTTTGAAAACAGATCATGAAAAAGACGACTAAGAGCATATTTACATTAAAAAAAAAAAATAATCAATCCCAAAAGTTAAATGTCTAAAACCTTCCATTTCTGAAGACGGGTCATTTTCTTAAGTGGATTTTGGGTTAACACATAAGCTCCCTGTCGCAATTAAACGTTAAACAAGTCCAAATTGTCGGCTAAATGTTGTCAAAATGAATCATGATGCATGAACTCTGATAATTCAAAGTTCCATGATAATGGGGGTACTAAAACATTCCCTTCATCAGTTCTTTCCACCTCAATAATTTTCGTACTTGAGTTCCTTTCTGTCTTTCCCAAATAAAATAAAAACGATTCCCTTTGTCGGAGTATACTAGTACATATAATAGAAGAAAGAGAGAACAAAAAAAAAACAAGGGTGGGGGAAAGATATGTCTTAGACAATTTAACAAACACCATGCATACGTTTGGTATATGTTCAGAGTTCTTTACCTTGCAGCTGGATCCAAGCGAAAAGCGTAGGCCACCAGGGGAAGAAGTTGTCTAGAACCGAGCGGGCAAGTTCAATTGAAGGCCACGTGACTTCGAAAATTAAGGCAATGAAACTGATCTTCTCGGCAGCGAGCGGCCATTGGAGGGACGAAATCGATTGAATTGGTCGTGTCAATGTCGAAGCCTGCATTGATGAAGCCTAGTAGACCCCAAAAGAGATGTAACTGACACGAAAAGCTGGCATTTGCAGGGGAAGCATATTATACAGCTCGATCGCAATCCGCCATTGATTTTCTTACACATTTTGAAAGGCCTAAAAGAAAACGAATATTATGTAAAATGTTATCAGAGTTTCAGCAAATATTCGGAAGAGATCACATGAACATCAAATTCTTTTCCTTTATCTTTTCCGATCAAATCATTATTCGTTTGCCTTTCTCTTCTCGGTGATATTTGGTTAGGTCAGATCCGGTTGGATGATCTTTCTTACCACCAAAATCGATTTATAATGATTTCATCTCTTTAATTAAGCATGTATAATACAAAATCAAAATCATCCCAAAACACAAATTCAAACCTAATCTCATCGCCGCCCTTTTAAATATCTTAAAATGAATTAAAATATTTATTTATGATAGTCACTAAAATGTGTTGATATCAATCAAGTCAAAAAAGTTTCTAATTTTATAAATATCACTATCTATTTATGATAGATAGCGGCGATAAGACTATTATTTGTATCATAATAAACACATAAATTTTAAACGTGAGTCATCATGTCTCGAACACGTCTAAACAAAATAAAATGTATGTGTTTTTATTATAAGGATGAGGATCAAACATTCGACTTATAAAAAAAATCATATTAATTATCGATGAACTAAGTTCGCTAGGACTAATTTGAGTTACTTGGTTTATGAACCATCAAAATGTGCATTTGTTAATTAATACTATTAAATATTAATTTAAATTTATATTAAAATACAAAAACTCATAATTTAAGGAGGGAACGTGCCTTCGAACTCATGTCTAACATATAAAAATAGAGATTTAAATATACATTTTCTTTTTTAAACTTTAATGTTTGAAAACATCATGATGTGAGTGTTTAAAATCTAGACATTTAGATACAAACTTGAAAAGAAACAAGATGATGGCAGAAAGGACCCACAAATAAATAAATGAAGGGGGAAGGGCATATAAACAAAATGGTAGGAAAAAAGAAACATTCATGTTCATGTAATCTCTTTACCCAAAAAGACCCTCAAATCTTTAAGATTGCATACGTTTGCATGAAGTAATTGTTTTGTATTTGTCTATGATTGATGTGAAATGTCCTATACAAGTAGTATAGAGTTTTTGGGGGCATAATTGGAACACAAATGTAGGGGAGATAGGACCCATTTTTCTTATCACGATATTGCTCTACGAACTCTCAGATCGTGCCTTACTTCATTCATCGTGTCGATTTAGGGTTGTACACTCCACCAAATTATCCAATCATAACTTGTTATGTGTTAAAAAAAAAAATTCTTTTTCTTTCTCTTCTCATAATATTTTAATGTTCTTTTGATGTGAGTAATCAGGAGGTATACACAAAAATATATGCATCTTGAGATGTACTAAAGTATTACCATTTTCAAATTTCACTTTTAAAAAGTCTTATTTTTCTCATGCACCCAATGTTTTTTAAGTTGGTAGCTACGAGAAAGAGACCAAAACGAAAAGTGACACAAATGTTTCCATATTCAAAGTTATAGTAACAAAAATCATATTATATGCAATTTTTTTTTAAAAGGTAATTTATTGCGGTTGTGGTAACAAAATAGCTGGAAAAAAAATAAACAAGTGACATGAAACGAACAATTAGGGGACGAACCCTTTAGAGAAAGTTGAGTTGAGAAGGTTAGAGACGAGCTATGTAATGTAACCAATGGCTATATTTCCTCCAACGACGTACATAATCGTAAAGTATGCCCACTCTCAACTTAGAAACGGAAGAGAAATTATTTTAAATGATACAAAAGTTGAAAATATTTATAAAATATAATAAATTTTCATATTCTATAACACTGATAGACACAAATAAACTTCTATCAATATCTATCAATACATTGATAGAGAATCTGAAATTTTGCTATATTTTATAAATATTTTGATTCATTGTACTATATTTGTAAATGCAAAAAAAAAAAAAAATCAATTATACTAGTTAAAACTTCAAACTCATTGTTGTATCAAATTAAACTCTAAAATTAAGTTGTAGAATCACAATAAATATTTTTTACCGGATTTCAATTTAAATAAATCCAAAATCTCTTAAAAAATTAGATTTTTTAATGGATTACTAAAATAGCAAAAAAACTCTTGAAAGTATTTATAAATATAGTCGTAGACAGATATAATATAGTAGTTTATCGCAACCTATCGTAAATATACTCTAATATTTAGGGTGTGTTTGGTAATGATTTTGGCATAGTCAAAATCATTTTTTCACTAGCTAAAATCACTTTTCTACAAAAATATAGTGTTTGGCGACTTAAAGAAAGTGATTCGAGAAAAATAAGAAATCACTCAAAATTGATTTTTGAAATATTAGCTCCCTAGTGATTCTGAAAAATGATTAACCGAAAATTACCACATAATTTTATTTAGTTTTTGAAATACCCAAAACATCTTTCTTTTAATAAATAAACTTTTAAATATATGAAAATCACTTTTAATAATTAGTTACCAAACATAAATTTGATTGTTTATAAATCAATTTTACAAAATCAATTGTACCTAAATCTTTTTCTCTAAAATCATACTTAAACTATCACTCCCAAACAACCTTACTATATTTTGTAAATGTTTTGATTCATTGAAGTATTGTTTAAAATAGTCTTAAATTTATTGAATTTTAAAAATGAATTTTACATCATTAAAAAAAAAAATAGTTAATAAAATATTATTTAACATTAAACATTGTAAAGAGCGATAGTCACATATCAACTCAAATTTTAGACTCATAAATAGTCAAATAAATGTGAAGTTATTCTTTTTTTTTATTTTTAATTTAGATGAAACAATAAATGAAAGTATATCTATTATTTAAATTAGTCCAAAAAATGAGAATATACATCAAATGTTAAAATTATAAATTTAATGTATCTATTGTTTTTTAAAATTTATTTAGGTCTAAGTTTTGTGTTTTAGTTATATAACAAATTAAAAAAGTTAAAAATTAATTTTTAAATAAGATATAAATTTAAAATTTATGTCTAATAAAATTTTAGACATATATCAATTTATATTCTAAACTTTAGGATTGTATTAATTTAGATCATAAACTAACAATCATATCGATGTAAACCATAAACTTTCATACGTGTATCAATTTAACCTCTCTATTATGTTTTTTTTTTGGATAAACATCATGTGAGACTTGTAATTTTATCAATTAAACCTTTAAGCTCACATAATCCTATCGATATAGACTTCGAAATAAGTTTTCTTTGCAAATTGTTCATTCACATTATAACAATCCATTTCTTAAAAATCGATATTTGAAGAAGTCTACCCACATATAAGGATTGTTGATCGATGATTTTTAAATATAATCCTACTAAATATTCGAAAGCGATTCACTTGTAATAATTTATAAATTTAATAAATACCATATTTTTCAAACAGAATCTAAAAGATTGTATAAATTAAGAAACTGATAAAAGTTTAGGTTTAAATTGATGTAATTATTACAAATGGAGTTTAAATTAATAACCCCAAAGTTTATCTTAAATAAATTTTTCCAAAAATATAATTTTGTGTGTAATAAATGCTTAAATTTTAAAAACAAAATTTTAAATACTCAAAAAAACCAAAAAAATTCCAACGAAGAAAATTGGAGCGAACGAGTCAACTCAACAACCGCGTTGACAACTCACAGAGCCAAGAATCGGTTCTTTCTGTTTTTCCATTGGCGTCGCTTAACCTGGCGACTCCCAAACGGTTTTCGCGCTCCATATCGCCGTGCTCTTCTCCCAAATCCTAATTCCGAATCCATTTCTACTCTTCACAGCGAAGACAAGCTTAAAGATGTCATTGAAGCCGTCGAATTCCGAGAAGAATTTGATGCTGCCGGTGTCGGATCCTCCTCACGGCACTGAAGAGAAAGACCGATTGATCAGAGGCGATGAGAAGCTCTTTAGAGGATCCGCCATGACCAAACGAGGAGCCTATGCTGCTCTCTCTTACATGGCTTGTGCAGGTACGCCTAATCGTGTCTGAATCCGGTGTTCGATACGTGTGGCTTTCCAATTGCTGTTCAGATCTATCTCCAGAGTGTTTGCTTTTTATATGCATATTATTTTTTGAGAATTAGGTTTTCCGATGAGGATGTTTTTCTACTTGTGTCACCGTTTTTGAAAAATTTGGCATGATTTGTGTTAATGTTGAGTAATTGATTCAACTTTTGTGATATACTCTGTTTTGAGTTGCTTGATGTATAGTTTTGTTACTGATTATAATCCAACGAAGACTTAGTGTTGAAGAATGAATTAGTTTTTTTGTTCGGCTTCCTGTACTGTTGATGGTGTTCAGTAGTCTGTTTGATTGGTGGTTGGGAGCTAACTTTATGATGTTAATTGTTGTTCAGTTTTGTCTTACCAGAGGTTTCTTATCATTTATGCAGTGCTGTTAGTTTTGTTCAACAAAGCAGCGCTATCTTCTTATAATTTTCCAAGTGCAAACGTTGTTACACTTGTTCAGGTAAATGCCTTACTTGGTTATCTCTCTGAAGTTTGAACAACTCTTGTTAGTGAAATACTTGGATTTGGAAAATCGATGTTGTTTTGGAGAGAACGGTATAAACGATTGTCTTTATCTTATAGTTCTGGACATTTTCAGTGGAGAGCATTCTCTGTAGAATGTAGTATTGGTTTGATATATGTTTTTCTTCTGCTTGTGTAGAATATATTAGGTGTCAAGCATAGTGAACTGCTACGTTTTGTGCTATTATTTCTTTTTGTTGTCCTTTTTATCCGGTTCCGATATTTTGTACTGATTGATATCGTTTTATTGCCACGATCTTTAAATGTTCGCTGCTTGGTTATGGCATGGTTTTGGTCACATGTTTCGTGTTTCTTTTTTTCCAATGACAATTGGTTGTGGAGACATTGTTTTGTTGTTAAGACATATTTGTTCCTTATTTGTTGTGCAGATGGTGTGTTCATGTTGTTTACTGTATGCATTGAGAAGCTGGAAAGTCATATCTTTTACAGTGGGTGATTCCTTTTCTGACAATGCTACTTCAATGGTTCCAATGAAGACATTGAGGCAAACCAGTCCTCTTGCAGGGACGTATTTGCTTTACATGGTAAATTTAAAGTATTTTATGAGAATTGGTAGATGCTTTATCTCTTTCATACATTATTGATATGTATAACCTCCAATATTTCTTCCTGAAAGCTAGCTACTATGGAGTCTGTTCGTGGAGTAAATGTTCCCATGTACACTACCCTCAGGCGAACCACAGTTGTTTTCACAATGGTTGTAGAGTATCTTCTGGCAGGACAAAAGTATACATACTCAGTTGTTGGAAGGTAAGATCTGCAGCTGCTACATGCATCTCCTTGCCTTTTCTTCAACTTCATAATCTGCCGTTCTTTTGAAGATTCTAGATGTACTACGAGTTGATCTTCTAGTGAAAATTGTCTAACATCTGCAGGGATGTGTTTGACTGTTCTCCCTTTATTTTTTGTTCTTGAGCACTTGCCTGCCTAATTTTGTCCGAGGATTTTGGATTTTTGAATTAGAGAAACAGTTGGTTTCATCAGAATTTTTTTTCCATCACTCTTTGTTAGCTTTTCGTCGAGGGATTCACACTTCTGGAGTCTAGAATTGCACAGTCAAAACACTTATTCCCCTCTTATCTTCTTCATTTGAGTTTGTTGCCAGGGACAGTTGTTTTTCCCCTTGTTTGATTTATTTCATTAACTTGGATATTTATGCTGGTGGAAATGGTTCTGATTTAATAATTCAACTGAAAATTTAAAGAATGTTATCAGTGTTGGTTTGATAGTTCTTGGTGCATTTATTGCTGGAGCTCGCGATTTGTCCTTTGACGTATATGGCTATTCTATTGTTTTCTTGTCCAACGTCACCACAGCAATCTACCTTGCAACTATTTCCCGCATTGGTAGTTTGACTTCTTTTCTTTTCTACTTCATGTATTTGTCTCTTCATTTATTTTGTTTTATTTTTCCTCCGTTAAGGATCTTTGGATGGAGTTTTACTTCTTTGTTTGCGTAGCTGAATTCTTTTTCTTCAATTCCCTATGCTAGGAAAATCAAGTGGTCTTAATAGCTTTGGCCTCATGTGGTGCAATGGTGAGCTAATTGATTCTTAGTAAAATTAGACTTTTTTGGTTTTGCCCATCATACACAATCAAGTAATTGTATCCTACTACTGACATTTTATTCCTTTGTGAATCCACTGTAGGACTATTATGCGCTCCAGTTCTACTATTCTGGACATTTATACGGGGTGACTTGGAGGCAACTATTAGCTTTCCTCATCTTTTTTCACCTGGATTTCTAGTAAGTCATGTTTGCTGTACAGATTTCTTTATTGGCTTTTTAAATATCCCCACAAACAATTTTATTTAATGAAAAAAATTAGTTTGTGCCAACATGAGCACAACGCGGTTTTCATGAACTTTGATGTCTGACGTTCGATTCCCCCCACTCCACATATTGTTGGAAAAGAAAAATTAGTTTGCTTCTCGTGGTCAAGCATACAGACGTTTTGTATTAAAATACATTTACTCTTAATTATATTTTGATGGATTGATTTAGAAGTGATGTTATGATATTATGTAGTATCGATGTCTCTATCATCCCCCATTGCTGCACTTCTCAAATCTTTACATTTCTTATATGGGTTCTTTGTGAAATTCCACCATGTTTGAGGCAATTTCCAATTTTCCTTGACCTGTGCAAACTCATTTTTATGGTCAGGTGGTGATGTTTTGCTCATGCACATTGGCTTTCTTCTTGAACTATAGTATATTTCTAAACACCACTCTAAATTCAGCAGTGACACAAACAATATGTGGTAATCTGAAGGTACTTCCACAGCTTCTCTCTTATTTCCCTTTCTCATTTAGTTCATACTTAGATTTCCTCTTACGTCAATGCCCTACCTCTATTTCTGTTGACCTTGTTACTTTGTAATAATATAGGATCTTTTTACAATCGGACTTGGTTGGATGATATTTGGCGGCCTTCCTTTTGACCTGGTGAGTAAAATACCTGTTCCGATCCAATCTGATCCGATTGCAACCATTTCCTAACCATCCTTATTTGCTCTTTCTGAAGTCCTTAATTTGTTGTTTTTGCAGCTAAATGTTATTGGGCAACTTCTGGGTTTTATTGGCTCAGGTTTGTATGCCTATTATAAGCTCATAGGGAAATAAACCCTCTAAATGGTAAGTTTAATAGGAGAGGTTTGGTGGTTTTTTGTGAGAAGGTCTTGCTCTATGAGCAGGTGCTGATTCAATTTTCCCTTTTTGAGCACTAGCATTTATCTTCTATTTGTTCTGTTTGACTTCCATGGCAACCACAATTTTTAAGGGTTTAACCAACCTAATTCCATGAACAGTTTGAGCCCATACTTGTTGGTGTAGTTCTTGAAGATCAAACCTCTTTTAGGATTTAACAAACAAGAGCTCAGCTCAACTGACATCTGTAAGTATTAAGAACCAAGAGGTCTGTAGTTCAAATATCTCAACCCAATTTTTACTAGGTTGACACAAATGCAGCGGCCATTTTATTGACCGTTAAATTTAGCTGTTTGGAAATGGAATAGAACACTGATTTTTTTCTTTCTAGATTGCTACACATTATGAGAGTCACTTTTATTTTGTACTTTTTATGGGATAAGAGGATGTTTTTGAATCATCCTAGCTGAAGTTGTAAGTGATTTAAGTATTTTTTACTGATTTTGAAAATGACAAAAGTGATTTTAATTCTTACTCAGGATATGGATGTCAATTAGTTCTTAGGCGGATTAGTTCATATTCTAAATCTATAAACAAGACCCGTCTTGAATCAACAAGTCAAGAAGATACTTTAAATGGTCTTCATCATTTTTTCTAATTAACTCTACTTATTTTATTTTATCTTTGATTGATTCTATATATTCATCTTCCTGAGGAAATAAATGGTGGATTTACTATTTTAATTATTTTCACATTTATAATTAAATCATATTTATTATAATATATATTTTAAACTCTTTTATGATTTATAAAATAACGAATCAATTAAAACTTGAAAATATATGTGAAAGATATATTAATATGAAAAAAATATTATTTAAATGGTTTAAGAGATTACGAGATTTTATTATCATTTATAATTTAAAAAGTTATTTTGTTAGATTATTTAACAATTTGATTTATCAAACAACTAACAGTTAATATTTTCTCAAAATCTCTTTCTACGGTTTTGAACGCAATACCGAATAAACCACAAGTCTACGACTAAATTTTCATGAAATTTATTTAATTATTGATCAATTTAAGCAATACTACAAAATATAAAATACTATAATTTTTTAAAGGTAGTGGATTAATAATAATAATAATAATAATTATTATTATTACCATTATAATATGGTAACTTATCCTTTTCTCTTTGCCAGACTTCTGATGAGTTAATTATAGATTGCTTAAGGTCTATTTGATAGATATAATTTTGAATTAGTTGTTTTCAAAAATTATATTAGCTTTTTTTTTTTTTTTTTTTGTATGTTTATAACTTTGTTAAATACGTACTTAGTTAACGCGACTCGAGTAGAGAAGGGTATATGATATAAAAGAACGATTGATAATACATTTAAATGAGAGAAATGTAAAAAAAAGAATCAAAGAATAAATCATTGAATATTGACAAAGTACACCATCCATTATATTTTTCACGACTCATTCATAAAATTTTTGAAGTAAAGTATATATAGACAATGTAAAAAAAAAAAAAACTCAAAGAATAAAGAATTGAATTTTGACATAAGTGTGTCTATTATGTTTTACACGACTCCTTCATGAAAATTTTAAAGTAAAGTATATACTTAGCTTGAAACTATTTTACGTTGAACAATCGAGAAAGAAAGTAGTGACACTACAAATTAATAATCGGCTCGGTGTTGGCTCAATAGGATAAGGACATGAATCTCTCTACCTTATATTAGAATATTATGTGGGTATGATTTATTAGTAGTCAAAACGATTATAACTTAAATAATATATAATAAGTGATAGCAACTAAGAGTCATATGATTCGAATCCTCTACGTCTATGGTACTAAAATAATTGTTAGGTATATAAAAAAGAAGTTAGTTATTATAATATAACATTGGAAACCTCGTGAACTCATATATTAGTAAGATATAAATTGTTTTTTATTTAAAATTTTATTGGTTAAAAATCAATTCATTAACAATTTAGTCCCTAAATTTTGGTTTGTAACGACTTAGTCCTTGAACTTTCAATTTTGTAACAAGTTAGTCCTTGAACTTTAAAATTTATAACAAATTAATCCTTACTATAGAAATAAGTGTCAAAATTTAATGAGTTTTTTTACATAAATAAATTGATAAACTAATTAGGGATTCAATAATTTTATAAAATACAATGTGTACATCATAAAACAGTAAAAGTTAACATCAAATTTTGATGAAATTTGTTTATGTTGGGACTATATTGTTACAAATTTGGAAGTACAAAAACTAAATTGTTATATACCAAAGTTTCTAAATTATTATAAATCAAAACTTATGGACTAAATTGTTACTTATACGAAAATTTAGAGACTAAAACTTTCTTTAACCAAAATTATTTTATAAGTCTCACAAAAATCTTACGACTCAAACAATCCGAACAAGAAAAAAACGACATCGTTTTAGAAGGAAAGGCGGTTGAGAAACCGTTAGCGCCACGTAACCCAAGTCGTAACTACCATCTTCTCCATGGCCGTACTAAAAACAAAAGAAAACGAAAAAGAAAAAGAAAAAAATGGAAATTAAATTACAGCTAAAAGAATTTGATGAGTTATCGGGAATTGCCTCCGACACAAGCTCCGAATGCCACTCTTTCTTCAAAAAAGCCAAACCCTAAAACTCTCCTCCTTCAACCTCTTCCCCCATGGCGTGTTCTTCTTTCCTAAGCATCTCTCTCCCTTTTCCCCTTTTCTTCACATTTTAAGCAACCCCATTTCATCCCTTTTCCGATTCTCCTCTCATCGCCTTCCGATTCCATGGCTGTCGACGGCGTTTGTACACTTGACGTTGTTGAGTTTCCTCCGCCGCTGCCAACGACGGTCGAGAAGCATCGTAGATCGTTCTCGTTGCTTTCATCTCCTTTGATGATTGTTGGGCTCTCCAGGAAGAATGTTTTGTATCGCCAGCTTCCTCATCAGCCTCTCATGCTTTCTGTTCTTAAATTGGACGGCTCTTGTTTCGGTAATTTTTGTTTCTGTGGCTGTTTTTTTTTTTTTTTAATAATATGATTTAATTTAATTCGATTTGGGGTAATCTGTGGTAATTTGTGGTAGTTTGTGATGATGCTGGAGAAATGGAGATTGTTTTCTGCTTGTGAGTTTTGTTTAGTTTGATTTAGGGCAGAGATATTGACGGTTTTGAAAATGGTTTTATTTGATCAGAGAAAGTGAGAAAACTGATTTCTTAAATTTGAAGAATAAGAATGTCTTCGTTTGCAACCTCTTTTATTATGGGAGGACTTCAATGAATTGAGATGTTTGACACAGATATTCAAGTTAAGAGATCGGCTACGGTTGCTGAATTGAAGGGGGCAGTGGAGTTGGTCTTCAGTCACATGCCACAGAATGGACCGGGAAAGATTTCATGGTTGGTACATTTAATTATTTTACCATTTGATTGTAAGAATGAGATTGATTACTCTTATCTGCTGCCATATTCTATTATAAATTTGTTTATTTATCAATGCTGGGCCAAAACTATGGACGATATTTTGATGATATGTTGAAAGTTTGAAGGACATGCTTAATATAATAGAACTACTTATCTGCTCTAAAGTATCAACTTCCCAGGACTTTGTCTACCTTATTCTTAACTTAACGAGAAAATTTTAATCTGGATATCCTTTCACTTTGACACAAAAGTTTATAGAAGAGTACTTCTCAATTGAAATGTTTTCTGTTCTTGTTTGATTCATGGAGGCTCCATGTGTGGTGGCATTTCTGCTTATGCTATGCTGGTCAAAAGTTAGTTGATGATGCTGACTACATTGCAAGTTTTGGCATTAAGGATGGTGATCAGGTATGTCATTTGTTGTATAGGATTAGTTTTCGTTGTCTTTTGTGTGGATGATTTCAATTTCCTGTGATGTTGGATCACTAGGTTTACCAACATGGCATAAATCAGAACATTGTTTCACTGAAGAACAATTCAAGTTTCTTTAAATGAGTAACTGTTTCGTTGCTTATACTTGATTCTTGACTCTTGATGCATTATTTGTGAATCTAGTTACTGTCAGGAATGTGTTTCCAGGTTGTTAAAGAAATATGAAAAGGAAGAGTATAGAATTACACAACTTTAAGCTTATGTTAATTGGATTTCCCTGTTTTAACATGATCAGCTTCAATTTGTCCGGCATATCACAACTGGTTACAATGTTATAAGAAAGCAGTCAAAGAAACGTGTGGTTTCCGCAAAATTGATCAGTAGGTAAGACTCTTACCTCTTAAATAGTGATCCTTGATGGGGAAAACTGTATTGACGCAAAAATAGTCAGGGACTTGAGCATTAAAAAGAATTTCAAAAGCTTGAGACGACAAAAAACGTCCATCCTGAAAGTAGTAAAATATGCTGGTAGAAACTTTGGGTATTGTATTGAACTGAGAAATGTTAAATAATATAAGATTTTTCTAGAAGTTTTCTTATTATTCAACGAGTCTCTCGAAAGACAATTTGGATCATTGGATCTTACAGCTTGTCCAAGATCAATTAGTGACTATTAGATCTACCACATTGTCCAAGGTCAATTTGCAACCATTGATCGATCCTCCACGTTTTTTAAGGTGAATTTCGAGTCATTGGGTTTGCTTGAAGGTTAAGTTTCTTTGTGCTATAAATGTTGGGTACACATGGTTCCCAAACAATCCGAAAATCTCTATAGTCACCTATAGGTGCTTGAGGTTTTCCCGTATTTCATTTATTCAATGAAATATTTCTTCTCTAAAAAAACTATCCCATAATCTCAAATCAAATGTGTTATCCCTTTATAAGAAATCTCAAATAGAGAGAGTTTCTTCTTATAAGAGAGTTTGTTATTCCTCCATAAGAAAGAAAGTTTGTAACTCATATTTTGTACCGTGGAATTCAACTATTTTTTCTGTAATTTTTACCTTAGTTGCGATCTTACTCTATTCAGTCACCATCATTTTCACAAACAAGAAGTCATATAAGATATCCATTCCTTTAATGATTTATTAATCTAATTAATGTACTTTTACATTGCTACCGTCTCACTGATCCCTTATTTCCAATTGCCAATCTGTTCTGCTTACTATAGAATTCTAAATTCTCAGGATATCATCTGGATCAAAAAGCTACAAGCAAAATGATCAGGAAGGTATGGAAAGATACAACTACAACGACATAGAAAGTGGAAGGTTTCAACATACTGGCAACAATGATCTCTTCATGAACCATGAGCCAAAGATGGTAGTCTTTTTAGGAGGATGGTTCTCTCACACCAAGCTAGCATCCGCAGGAAAGATGAGCATCAATAGCCTGGTACGTCCATCGGGAACTCGCCCTAGCCTGGTGCGTGGTTTCAAGAATTTAATACAATTATGCAGCGAAAAACGACATTATGAAAAAGTGAATAAAAAGAAGAGATCCATCATAGGAGTCTGAGTAGATTAGGAATGATTGATACATACACAACACAAACACACACACACACACACAAGTCAAGTAGATTTGGGTTAGTCTAAACCTGATAATAAGGTGTTAAGACTACCAATATTCATAATTGTAGTGAGTTTGTGATTATTGTTTTTGTGGTTAATGACAATAATGGGTAGGTAATTACGAAATTATCCATTGATATAGAAGAAGCATTGTATCAAAATACCTTTATATACCTATAGAGAAATCAACTTGTACCTTACGGCCATAACTCTAAATACTTTTGTCTTTCTACTTCTCATTTTCAATCCCTCACTTTCATTTCCCTTGTTTTTTACAAGTTCAAAGCTCCAAGTAATGCCCTTCTATGCACATCATCATTTCAGGAGGACCAATCAGCAAAATGGCTGAAAAATATGATATTATTTGATTTTACCAAATTATAGGGACCTCCAAAGTAACATATTATCATAACTTAGTATGTACATTATTACTCTCCACTGTTTACATCTCATGCATCATATAGTTTTTTAATTTGTAAGTTTAAGCTTTCATTAAATATAAAAAAGTCAAATGTATATATTAATTATTTTTTGGAAAAAATACCTTTTTAGTCCCTATGTTTTAAAGAATACGTGCATTCGGTCTCTGAGTTTTAAAAATGTAACTTTTTAGTCCCCACATTTATATGAGTATACCCATTTGGTTTTCGAATTTTCAAAATGTACATTTTTAGTTCCTTAGTTTTTAAAAATAGGTTTAAAATGTCTCTCGAATAACTTTATACTATTATTTTAAATAATTACATGACATTTAAAATTAGAATAATAATTTCTAAAAACTATTCTCTTTAAAACTATTTTTTTCTAATTTTTAAGTATCATATAGTTAGTTTTTAAAAAATCTAAATGATTTTACAACCTTTTAAACCTATTCTTAAATTCACATCCTAAAAAGAATATGGTTTGAAAATCAAAAGACCAAATGAGCCTATTTTTATAAATATGAAAACTATAAATGTGCATTTTTAAAACCTAGTAACCAAACGGCCAGATTCATCAAAATTTGGGACTAAAAAATTTATTTTTTCTTAATTTTTTGACATTTTTAAATATAGCAAAATGAATTAAAATTTAGCAAAATTTTAAATTTTATTATTAATAAAATCTCAACAATTTTATTATATTTTGTATCATAATAAAATTTCAGATTCATTGATATAATCTAAAATTTTGATATATTTTGTAAATATTTTTGACATTTTATGATTTACAATAATTTTTTTATTCTCTAATTTTCTAAAATTTAGAAATGAAATAGACATAAACGAAAGTCGTTCTTAATTTTTTTTTTTTTTTTCTAAATGCAAATGGTCATGGTTTTGTTACAAAATAGATGGTTTAACCTTATAAATAGGCGTATTAGGGGTCACACCATGTGATCGTCAAATTAAAACTTCAATAAATCATCCTCATATCTTTAATATATCAATAGAAAAACAAATAATCAATATTTTCTATTGCACACTCCAAATTAATATTAATTCTAGTTAGTGACCTATTATTTCTTTTACGCAAAGATTTGAATTATAGACACGACGATTAATAATACGTTTAATATGGCAGTTAAACTATATTTACTTTAACATTATCGATCGATCTTAAATCATCAAGATCGATATTTTTCAAACGATCAAACTTGTCATTGTCTTAAAATAATGTACTATTTAATAACAATGGATATGTTTAGAAAACTAAAGTCCTAAAAGAATTTTAGAGTGTGAAGAAAATTTTGTTTTTTTCAAAGAAAAAATAATATAAAGTTTTGAGTTTAAACATCAGTTTGGCCTTTACGTTTTGAAATATGGAAATGAGGTTCAATTTAAGAGTATTTTAGTAAGCATATATGTTTGCACAATTAGACCATCGAAGAGATTCGACCGACTAACCTCTTGATTCTTTGTCGAGTATACCAAATGTGGGTAAATTATAATATTGATATAATTTTATAGTTTGAAAAAAAAAATTAAGCATGCCTATAATCAAAATTAAATTATAATAATTTTGGTTATTTTTCTGAACAATAAATATATGAAATACACCGTACTAATTAAAATACTAAAACGAACTAAAATTAGCGTTTTTTTTTAATAATATATATATATATATATATACCCTTAGGTTCCATTTGATTTTGACATATTTTTCAATCATAAACAATTTAATCTATTTTATTTTCTTATACTAAAAACCAAACAAAATCAGTAAATTCGGATTGGTCTTTCAAAATTTTAGGTTTTTTTTATTGTACTCCTAGATAATAGGAGTACAATAAAAAAGAACAATTGCAAATATAACAATTGAATTTAAAGTATAACATATATGATAATATTTTTTAAAAAATTGCAAATACAGTAAAATGTGTCAAAGTCAATCGACTATGGAAATCTGTCACGGATAAATATAAGAATCTATCAATGATAATGATAGATATTACTATATTTACAATTTTTTTAATTTGATATTGTTTTACATTTAATTATTAGATATTAGAAGAATTTTTAAATATAACATAATAAACTAAAATATTTAAAATAATATAATAAAATTTCTCATTCTATCACGGCCAATTAGATATCTATCCATATTTACTTGCGATGAGAATATGAAAAAAAATTATATTTTATGAATACTTTTATTAGTTTTATTTTTCAAAAAAATTATAAATACTTTTTACAAATTAAAATAAAAACCGAAAAGAGGAACGGTGGTGGCATTCAGTTAGGCGGAACAAGTGGACTAATCCGTAATTTCAATAAATAACGCCATTGCCGATTTGCCGGCTGCTCATCTCTCCTCTTCTCTTTTCACTCTCTCTCTCTCACTCCCATGTTTTTGTTTCTTCTTCATTAGCTCCCCCACCGATTTTTCCCTCTTCGGTATGTTCTTTCTCTTCTCTCTAAACCCCTTTTTCCCTTTTCAACTTTTTCACATACCCACTTAAGCAGGGTCTATCTTCTTCCTTTTCATTTCAACTTTATATGATTTCTTTTGCCTAATTGATCAATCGTGTTTTGTTTTTTATTTATTTATTTGATTCTTCGTTTGTTGTCCCAGATGGATTTTTTTTATTTATTTATTTGCTATTTTCTGATAGCTGTTATTGTTTGTTGTAATGTTTTTATTACATAATCTGTGATGCATTTCCTGTGGGTGTGTGGGGTTTGTTTTTTTATTTATTTGATTCTTCGTTTGATATCCCAGTTGGGTTTTGATTGCAATTTCCTGATACCTGTTATTGTTTGGTTGTAATGTTTTATTACATAATATGTGATGCATTTCAGTGGATGTTTGGGGTTTTGTTTTTTATTTTTTTCTCTCTTGTTTCAGATTTGAAGAATGTCAACACAAGAACCTGCTTCTCAACCGGTTCCTTCTTTTGAGTATGAGCTTCTTGATGGTGATCCTGATCATGCTAGGACAGTGGTTGCTTCATCTAACTATGCAAGCCCTAGGATTGAACCTTCAAAAGTTAAGCTTAGGCATCGAATTGGGCGAGGTGTATTCGGTGATGTTTGGTTAGCAACTCACCATCAATCTACTAAGGATTATGATGAGTACCATGAAGTTGCAGTCAAGATGTTGAATCCTGTTAAAGAAGACCATATGAGGGTTGTTTTGGATAAACTTGAGGATCATTTCTATAAGTGTCAAGCTGCAAAGAGTGTCTGCAGGTTGTATGGAGTGTCTATAATTGGTGGGAAGGTAATTCTGATATCTGTTGCTGCTGCATTGGTTGGGCTATTTTGTTGAATACATATGTTTTTTTTTTTTTAATTTGGAAATAAAAACATTTCATTGATAAATGAAATGAAGGGGTAAACCCAACACAAATAGGTGTTTACAATAAAGATCTCCAATCAGAGCCTAAATAAGATAAGTTGAAATTCGAAAAAGGATGCTTCCTTTTGCACCAAATGAAAGCAATAGAAAGCATTAATTCCATGAAACTATCAAAAGATGAAAAAGAGCTTCTAAAATGACGGCCATCACACACCCCAAAGGTTCCAAAAGAAAGACTGCACCAAAGCCAACCAAAGCATCTTCTTGGTAGGCAATTATTGAGTGATCTAGGGCTTGGATTAGAATACTCAAGGGGAAGCTTCCAAGTGCATTTATACTTGGAATATATTTCAGATCTTATTCTAGTTTGGAGGGATCCTAACAATTTTGTAACAAGATACACTAAACTAACTCCTTATCTAATTACTCTTATGCCTCTCACCAATACCATTCTAATGTCCCTAACTAGGTACCTTTCATTCAGGTTGCTAAGATGTAAGTGTCTTTTGTGTGTTCTTTCAGTTATGCATCATCATGAAATTTTATGAAGGATCGGTTGCTGATAAGATGGCTCGCCTTAAAGATGGAAAGCTTTCTCTCCCTGATGTATTGAGGTAGTATTCTGATCTGGGTTTGAATCTTTAGGTCGAAAATGAAGTTATTAAATCTCTATCTGTATCTTTAGATTAGTGCTTCTAAGTTCTCTTCTGCTTGAACTGATACCAACTTTTTTGGGGGTAAATTCTCCACCTATGCTACTTGTTTCAGATATGGAATCAATCTAGCCCCGGGGATTCTTGAATTGCACTCAAAAGAAATCTTGGTTCTTAACCTGAAACCTTCAAACATGCTCCTTACTACCAAGGACCAAGCAATTTTGGGAGATGTCGGAATCCCTTTTCTACTGCACGGTGTACCGATACCGAATTCGGATATAATTCAGAGACTTGGGACACCTAACTATATGGCACCAGAACAATGGCAGCCAGAAGTTAGAGGTCCGATATCGTATGAAACTGATTCGTGGGGGTTTGCTTGCTGCATTATTGAGATGTTGACTGGTGTCCAGCCATGGCGCGGGAAATCAGTCGATGAAATATTTCATTCTGTTGTCAGGAAACAAGAAAAGCCATGTATTCCAAGTGGACTTCCTCCTCTAATTGAGAATGTTCTTCTTGGTTGCTTTGAATATGACTTAAGGAGTCGTCCTTTAATGACAGACATATTAAATGTGTTCCAAAGGTATGCCATCTCCTTCATATCTGCTCTATTTCCATTACATATTGATTTCCCTTGTCAATCAAAAGTTCTTCCTTCTCTGGATTGTAAGAGTGTTATGGCTTCTGTCTATTCTTTTCTTGGTCTCTTGTTGAGGCGTGTCTAATATGTACATTTGGTTTCCTTTGAATTTCCCACTTGAGTCGTTTATGCATTTAGCTAGCGTTAGTTACTACTTTCTTTCTGTACTATCCAACTAAACTTTTATACTTCAAGTTTTGACTACCAACAGGATTTAATGTAGATAATTAGGTGGTGTTTCGGCCGTGGGATTGAGTTATGAAATTTGGAGTTAATAATTTAATATGGTAGAGTTAGGAAGTCTATGTTTGGGGTGCAGGGTTGGAAGATAGAGTTTCTCGATAGATGTGCAAAACGAAGAAAAATAAGGAAAGATAGAGTTCTTTTGATGAACGTGCAAACTTCATATTTTATTTTTTAAGGGAGAAGATACAAGTAATTATAAGAATGTGATCTCTCTTTTATTTTTTATACAATCGGTTGATGGAGTTGATTCTACTTTGTAGCTCTCAACATGTTAACGCCGACTGGCAAGCCATTGGGAGTTCAAAAGTGTTGAACAAATCAAGTGCAACTGGACATACTGAATGGTTTCTCTCAAAGGATCATTTACAAGTGAATGATTTAGTGCGTTCTAGAAAGCCATTAAACTCATGCAAGTCAGATAATATGAACATCCCTGAAGGAAAGATAGTGGGTTTAGAAGGCGAAACTGAAAAGGATGCTTTTGTTCTGGTGAGGGTACGTGGAATCCATGATCCTGTCAGAGTGTATGCTTCAACGCTCGAGCGGGTGAGTTTCGGGTTAGCAGCTGGTGACTGGATACGTTTGAAGGAAGCAGACAAGAAACACTCTCCCGTGGGAATTCTTCATTCAATCGATCGTGTTGGCAATGTAGCTGTTGCTTTTATTGGTGTAGAAACTCTCTGGAAGGGTAACTCTTCCGAATTTCAAATGGCAGAATCATTTTGCGTTGGCCAATTTGTACGGATAAAAGCCAGCATTCTGAGACCACGATTCGAATGGCCTCGTAAAAAAGGAAATGTTTGGGCTACAGGGAGGATTTGGTGGATCCTACCCAATGGCTGTCTCATGGTCAAGTTCCCTGGAATTCTCTCTTTCAAAGAAGAATGCAATTCATATATGGCTGATCCAGCCGAGGTCGAGGCCGTCAACTTTAGCACTTGTCCAGGGATGGTGAAAAAATACCAACATCTTGAGGATTTTCACTGGTCAGTTAGACCAATTCTGATTGCATTTGGGATGTTTACAGCAATGAAGCTGGGAATTGCATTTGGGAAGGTGGGGAGATCGAAGGTGAAGGGGCAAAGCAACCTTGTATATTGTGAATCACAACATATCGAAGGACAGAACACCAACAATCCAGCTTGGATTCCTCCGCCTGTGAAAAACATTCTTTTCGGAGACGGTGTTAACACGGTCGCTCGCTGATTCTACAACCGGGTTGTTGTTCAATCAGCTCAAAGTCGTGCCAAGTTATCTGTATAGATTAACTTTACTGACTGGATTATAATCCTACAGTATTATGTATATGCTCCTGTACAGTTTGTGAAACAAACAAACAAGCAAGCCTTATGTATGTATATAACAATAATATGTTGTTTTTATAAATATGGTCATATAGTCTATATATTAGGTTGAGTATATACATATCTCTTCATTCTCCAATTCAATTTCTTTAAAGAATTAGGTAGCAAAGTAATATGTAGGCAATTGGTTATTAATTAAATTTTGAACTTTTAATGTGAAAGAAACGAGTATATGTCAATTACTGTTGAACTATTATGTTAAATTTTTCACGAAAGACGATGGAGGAAAATGCTTGATGTTTACTTGCATTTGGATCCGTAAAATGTCAGTCAAATATAGATCTGACACATGCGAAAGTGAATATGTTTCGAAGTAATTCTGAAAACATCTAGAGTGATTTTAACAATTTTAGAATCTCTCGGACATGTTTTTATACTAACATTGAAACCGTTTTTGGCAGCAAAATCAAGTAAAGTGGCTTGGGAAGGAAAAATAATGCCAAAAAGAATCAATATTTACACCAACCTTCCCTTTATTCATTCCAATAAATCTCCACTAATCTGCTTCAACAAATATACCAGCTTCCTTCAAGAGCTGTTCAGTTAGGGATGAAAGACGGGAAACTTCTACCTTCACTTCATTGAATCTTGGGTTGTTGTTATCAACCTCATTGCCTATTCTGGCATCAACGCCGTCGTTATCGTCGTCGTGCTGCTGCTGAATGTGAATGCTTCTTGAACCGTTATCGACCTCGAGGCTACGACCAGCTTTATTCAGAAGATCTCGGCTCATGTCCCTGAGTTTTTGAAGAGCGCTAGTAGCTGCTTCGACCTCTAACTGAGCAGCTTCAACTTGTAGCCTTTCAATTGCCAAGTCTCCTCCAATGTTGTTGTTCTCTCCTCCAACATTGTCTTGTGGCGATGTGTATTGCTGTCTCAGATGCTTGGCTTCTTCATCCATGTCTTCCTTCATCTTCTCGAATTCTTTCTCCTTTGCATCTAATCTTTCCTGAACGGTTTTTAGTTCCTCGTCTTTAACAGTCAGGGATCTTTCTGCAGCTAGAATCTCCATTTCTTTTTGTCTCAAGCTTTCCTTGGTGAGTTCTAGCTCAGTTTCGAGCTGTTTCTTCTGTAGTCTTATGTTATCAGTAGGTTTCTGGAATAACTGCTGCTGTAGATTGAGGCTAAGGTTTTCGTTCAGTTTCAAAACGTCGTTGTTGTCGCCATCTTTGATGGAGATCACCAATTTATTTGTGAGATCCACAATGTGTTCTACTGCTGCTTCAGCTTCGGAAATTTTCAGCTTTGTATCGTTTAATTCATTCTGCATTATCTCAACGAGTTCGTCTTTCTCTTTCAGCATAGCAGTTGTCTGATTGAGCTGGGACTCTTTACTACTCATAAGTGTTTGTAGCTCAATGATTTCCTGATTTAAATTCTCGATTTTCTTTTGTGCATCAAGTATTTCCAAGTCTTTCTCCTCCAGAAGAAGTTGAAGAGAAACCTGTTCGGATTTCAAATGCTGGATTTCTAACTTGGCCTCAACCAACTCCGACGCTTTGTCTTGAAGGAGATTGTGAGTTTTCTCGAATTCGATATGTTTATGCTCTAGCTCGTTCTGTAGAAGTGATTTCTCCTCAGTTGCCTGCTGGAGATAGGATTTCTCTCTCTTCAGTTGTTGCTGTAGCTCATCAGTGAGCTCCTTTTCCTTCAACAAGTCACGCTCGAGCTCCTTGTTATGGGCCTCTGCGAACCTAAGCTTTACTCTTTCACTCTCTACTTCGATTTGAGCATCTTTTAAACTCGACATATATGCATTGATACCCTTCTTTTGTTCTTCAAGTTCTGCCATTTGCCTCTCAAGAATATCTTCTTGTTCTTCAATTTTCTTTCTGGAGGACACTAGAGACTTTTGAGAAGAAACCAACTCACTTTTTACCTCGGCGAGAAGCTTCTTCACTCGGTTGAAGTCATTCACGGTTTTATTCATCTCTACTGTTTTCTTAGATGCCTCCTTTCTCATTTTCTTCAGTTCCTCCTGTGCTAACAACCATTCCATGGTCCTCTTCTCCAAATTTTTCTCTACTACTTCCACTCTCTCCTCTTCAAGTTTTTGCAGCTTTACAGAAAGTTCAAGTTCTTTTTCTTTTTCTACCACAGCCTTTTTAAGCATTTGTAGCTCAACTTCTTGTCTTTTCACGACTTTGTTGGCTTCAGTCAGAAGCTGGGACTTAGATTTAAGTTCACAATTTGTCTTGAAAGCTTCTTCACTCTTCATAGCCAAATCAGCTCTCATTCTCTTCAACTCATCTTCTTTCAAATCAAGGGCAGATTCAACTGCAGTAATCCCCTCGTCTTTCTCCCTAATTTGAAGTTTTAATTCGTCAATCAGTCTAACTTGAGAAGCTAAGTTTAGATTTGCCTGTTTAAGCTCATCCTCTAATTCTTGCTGTTTATGATAAGCAGCAGTAATTTCTTCCTCCTGCTTCTCCAACTTCTCCCTCGCATTGTTTAATTGACTTCGTTCTAATAGAATCGTTCTTTCTGCATCTTGTAGATCTTCTTCTTTCTTTTTCAATACTGCCAATGCAGCCTGGAGATCAGACTCGAGATTTTCAAGACTGAGCCCTAGCCATACATCTTGTGGGAAGTGAGGATCTTTGCTTACATGTTCTTCCAATCTCTGTGTCTGAGCATACAATCTCTCCAGAAGCAGTTTTGCTTCTTCACTTGCTCCATTGTCGTTTAAATTTGACTTGCAGTTATTCAGGACTGACTGGGCAACCTTCAGGGAATGAGATCTTCTCTTCTGATTAGTGCTATAACAAAATTTTGTCCGATTCCTACTGAACCTCAGAGATGACCTCTATACACAGGAAACCAAATGCAACGGTGTTACTTTCGGAAAATTCCAGTGAAATAATGGAGAAAACCATGACTATCTAGTTCAAATTACTTTCAAGATACATAAATGATCAAATGCAGACACGAACAGAATCAAAGAAAAAGATTCCTACAGCTAATTGAGAGAGAAGCAATTGACAAAAAATGCTTATTAGGCTCTACAATAAATCAAACTAGGATTTGTATGGACATAAACGATCCCTACAACAGTGTAAATTGTAAAAGTACGAGGGAGAGAAATGTGCACATCAATCATTCGACTGCAAAATAGTACCAAAATGTAATAACACAACAAAGACAAAATATTTACCTAAAAGAAGATCTAAAATATTCTTCAAAATATTTATCGGTCCAAGAAGTTAATATCAATCCAAGTCATTCCACAACAATCTACTACCGAACTCAAAGTGTGAAGATACAAGTAAAAAATGAATTCCAAATATATTTCACATCTTTATCAGTCCAAGAAGTTGATATCGATACAAATCATTCGACAACATCTACAACCGAAATCAAAATGTGAAGATACAAGTAAAAATTGAGTTCTAAAATATACTTCAAATCTTAATCAGTCCAAGAAGTTAATATAATCTACTACCGAAATCAAAATGTGAAGATATAAGTAAAAAATGAATTCTAGAATACACATCAAATCTTTATCGGTCCAAGAAGTTAATATCGATCTAAATCATTCGAAAACAGAAATCAAAATATAATACCATGACAAGAAAATAAAATATAAAAAATAAAAAAAGAGTTCGATAGTATACTTCAATCTTTATCGGTCCAAAAAGTTAATCTCCTTCTAAATAACATCTCTAGTGACTTCTCCATGTAAAAAAGAAAAAAAAAATCGAGGAAAATCCAGGCTAATAAACTCAAGCCGAAAACAACGTCAAAATTTCCCGGACTTCAAAAAACAGTGAAACAAACTATAAGATTAGAAAAGAAGAGGACCTTAGACTGGGAGAGAGAGGAAGAGGTGAAGAATTTGAGATGAGTAGCCGCCGGAGACGCCATGGAACGCCGGTGGAGCACATCCGTGCACAAACAAAGACGAATTGTTGTTGGTTACGGAATCAATCTGAGAAATGAACGCATCAAAATGAAGAGGAAACTCAGTTTCTGAGTGACGAGAGGATCAACTTGTTGAGCCCTAAAGTTTCATGGCAGATCGTCAAAGAGCATAAACAAATGAGAGGTGAGGAGAAAAGGCAGTGTTGTTGAATGAAAGCAATTGGAGACAAAAAAAAAAAAAAAAAAAAAGCAAATGAAAGGAGGGAAAGAAAAATGGTAAGTGGCGTACTTTAGTTTCTTCTAACTTGCGCCGAGTTTGGACTTTTTTTTATTTTATTTTATAATACGACGGATTTATTACGTAATGGAGCTCTGAAAGCTATGAGTTTCCTTTTAATACCTTGACCACTGGTGTTAAGCCACGTGGCAATAATATTTTGAATTTTTGAATAAATCTTAATTTTAATTTCAAATGGTTTTTAATACAACGAAACAAATGCAGCCACTAAAAATCAAACATTTGATCTCTAATTAGAAATAGGGTTAATTTTTTTTATCATATTTAATTAAATAATAATAATAATTTTCCGGTTAGAAAGTACACTAAATAAATAAATATATAAAGGATATTTAAGTGAGTAAATTTATTTTGAAAAAAAAAAGTTAGTTAATTTATAAAGGAAAATCATTGTGGATAAAAAAATCTAAACTAATTACAAAATATAGCAGATAAGAATTAAATGAACTATAAAGAATTTGATAGATTTTGTTATATTTTGTTGTCCCGAGAAATTAACTAAAACTATATTTTAACTCAGAATTTCAACGAAAAAATTTATGTTAACATTTATTTGATAATATGAAGTTGTATCTCAAAACCAAATGATAGTGGAAGAAATAACTAGCGTGGCCAATAATAACGAAGTAGTATTAATACTAATGTACTTGCACATTCTTTTAATACCTATTTCTTCCATCTACAACTCGACGCAACCTTAAATGATGACTAAATAATAATAATTATCTATGTGTGAATAATATAATAATAACGACGATGATAATAATAATTTTTGTGTAAGAAAAAGTACAACATAAAAACGTTTTTGAATTTATAAAAAGAATATAATATAGGTTATGTTTCCCGAGAACGAAAAGAGTAATCGAATCTCTATAAATTTTTATTTACTTTTAAAAGGAGAATCCATCATTATACTTTGATATACTTTTTTAGACTAAATATTTATAAAAAGAATATTTTAAATGAAAAAAATATTTATAAATATAATAAATAAAAAGGTGGCATTTGTAACTTTTAGTTATTTAGATGCTGTAAAAACAAATAAATAAAGAAAAGGTATGGTTTTTTTTTTTTTTTTTTTTTTTTTTATAATTAGTTGAAGCATCTTTATTGTATCGAAGCTGCTGAATCCACACACGTGTGAAGTTTTAACGCCACACGTTAATTTGCTGACACACACGTCTAAATAAATATATACATGGTTTGTTACAACCATTACCATTATTTTTTCTTTTATTTAATATTTTTTTTCTTTTTTCCCTGTCCCCTCTTAGGGTGTAACAATTGTCCGATTCAAATCTCGGTACACCATTTATTAATTGACATGTTATTAAATTATTAATTAATTTATTTGTTTAAGTGGTTCTCTAGTTCAATGAAAGAATAATGAGTCCACCAAATTAATGACCCAAAAATTAAAGAGAAAACATCAAATGGTGCATTTTTTAAAAAAAAAATATCGAATGACCCTTTGTTGACGTCGAAGTCGAGCATGTGAAAAAGCAGCTTCCCTCTCCCTCAAAATTAGTGTTGCTTTCACTCAAAAACAATGTCACGCTCGCTCAAACTCGATGTTGCTCTCGTCTAAGTCTTGATGTCATTCGTACATTCGTCTTGCTAATCTTCCCCATCTCATGGTCTCGCTCTCTATGCTCTTGCTTCTTCAAAATCACTCATGATCTCACTCTATGCTCTCCCTCTCTGTCTCACTCCTCACCAGAGCTGATCACACCAGAGTCGCTCTCGTGAACTCACCATGCCGAAGAAGAAGACACAGAGGAAGAAAAAAACAACCGAAGAAAGACGTGCTAGTTAAAAAAACAAGAAAAGAAAAAAGGCAAACAATGGAACATTTCACATTTTTTAAAAAACTGGGTCATTTTGAACCTTTCAAACGAATGGTCTACACAATTGTTTTGAAAATGATGTATACATACTTCAAACTATATTCTAATATATAATTACATTTTCTAAATATAACTACAATTTATTTGATAATTGCACAAATAAAACAATTTGTAAAATAACTTCCTATACACCAAACAATATATGAGATGTTTAATTATACTTTTCAATATATTTGTATACGCAAAGAAAAAACACACACACACACACAATAATCAGTACTTTTAATCTTTTTTCAAACAAATTTGTATTCTTCTTTAAAAGTCAGAAAGAGCAATTAAGACTCACAAAGTTATAGGTTAATGTTTGTTTCTCAAAAGTGGTTTCATTCCAATATTATAGATACTAATGCAACAACCACAACATTCACAAGTTGATTAAAGGAGGGAACAAATCGGCTATGCAATTGACAGAAGCTATTATCTCACAAAAACCTCAAGATTAAGCACCACCAACTTGCCTCTTCCAAGAGTCCTCCACAATCAGTTCATCAACGCCCCAGTCTTCGTAACTGTGAAACAAATTTTGCTTATTTAGCATTTTAGCTCTTACTATTATACGAAAGTTTTAAGGTTCCTATAGAAACACACTAAAACTTCTCCCATAGTGTTATGCATATAAGAAACCATTTGGTTTTTGAAAATTGTGTTTGATTTGTTACAACTTCTCTACGATGCTCTTCATCTTTCCTAATTAAGCTTATAAACAACTCTTTTACCACTAAATTTATACAATTATCAGTAATGCTTTATAAGCTTAAAGATAGAAAGACTAATATCCAAGAGGGAGGTCTAACCTTCCATCTGGCAGATAGCGACGGATGGTGAAGGGTATTTTCCGCTCACGAAGTTCCTTCATTGCAATCTAAGACAGCACATGATTAGATGAGAATTGAGATGTAAACGCATAAATTCTTATTCACTGCTATTACAAACAGTAAACAGTGATAGCAGTTTCAGCAACTAAGTAAACAAAACCCATGAACGGCATCCAACAAATTATTTTGGTTCATCATGGGTTGGTTGAAACTGTAACCAAGATATATACAAATTGCCTTTAAACTTGAAGTTCGTTTCAAGTATACCCTCTTTTTTGCAATGTTTTAAAAGGCTAAAGACACCTTGATGCTTCTCTTCAAGAGGCAAGGTATAAGCCTTAAATCAAATTTAAAACATTTTACAAATTCTAAATTGGTACGACCAGGTACTAAACATTATACTTATATAAAAGTGTTAATAAAAAATTAAAAAGAAAAAAAATTATAGAGTATCCCCACATTTTCACTTGATAAATAATCCTAAACGGATATTGACTTTACAGCACTACTATTATCATTAGTAGGATTGATTTAAATTATAAATTTTTGCTTCAATATTCTTAAAATCACAACAGTAGAAGTAGTAATAGCTCAAACCTATATACTTTTGAAGAATGAGGTAAATTGATGTTATTTTTCTAACCACTAGATTCTTATCGAAAAAAATTTTCTAACCACTAGATGAGGTGTCGAGATTTTAAGTCTAGATGCGCTTTCACAAAGACATAAACTTCTTCTATGAGAGGCATAACCCTCTTATGGTTCAATGAAGGTACTGAGCCTTGCCTTGATGCATAGCCTTTTTAGCTTTTTAAAGGATTACTTATTTGAAAAACTTCATTTTAACCCCCAACTTGCAATTTTGTAGGATTCAAAGTTAACCTTTTACTTCCGAGTATGCATACCAACCAACATGCACATATGGGGCAACTAAAATACATCTACCGAATGCCAACACCATAAGAAAGCTTTTCAAAATTTTTAGGTTAACATTTAAAAATCTAACCTCAAGTGGATCAGTCTCACCCTCCAACTCGACCATCACAGGAGCATTCATGCTGCTCAAAACGAAAAAGAATCATCAAATCATTTATCAACTTGATGGATGTAAAAAACTAGATGAAACAAATGTCAAAAAAAGAGAACCTGATTTGGAGGGCCCGTGTGCCCAAAATTCTAGCACGTTCATACTTAGTCATAAATTTTGAGGTTTTACGCACACGTTCAACAGGTTCTTCATCTTCCTTTTCCTCAGCTTCAATGGGTTCACCAGGAACATCATCATTGTTAGTATCCAATTCTTCTTCAGCACCTTCCTATACATCATTCACAGTTTCACTATAAGTAATCAACTGCAAAAAGATCAGTAGTGCACTTCTTTTCAAAAATAATTGAACTAATTATTTCTTACCTCAATCTCGGGTTCTGGTGGCTCATCTTCATATCTGCAGCAAAAAACCCATATAAATATAAGAGCTGAAAGATATTTGCACCTTCAAATCATCCTAAATGAAAATATAAAGGAATTTCACAAACCCAGATAATACCAGTTGGCAGTGTGATCAAAACAACTAAGAATGAAATATTAGTATATCCAATTCAAATAACAAATCACTGTGCATAGGCCCAAGAGTTGGAATTCAAATCCTCATGCATAGTTTTTACAACTATATTCCATCTATCTGCTTTCCTTGTGTACATTTTGCACAATTAAGAAAACTCATTAACACAAAAAAAGAAAAACTTGATGCAAATTGCAAAACACTAACCCATGGTATTTGAGTGACTAAATTAACAGACAAAATAACGACACAAATAAATAAAGCTGGTACAGCAATCAGTATTCTAGAAGCAGGTTTGAGTATTTGATACAATAGAGAAAGGGCCATAAAAAACAGGGAATAAAGCGAATAGAAGCCTCCTTCGAAGAACTGATAATCCTCACTCAGTAATTCGTGAACGTTGCTAATGAAGCTTTCATATGAATGCACATGCAGCAAGAGGCCTTGAAATCCATTATGAATTGAAATTGAAAGAATGAACTGTAGTTTCGAGATTATGGTTTTGCATTTGACAAATTTTCTAAGAATCCAGTTGAGCAGAGGAACACAAAATGGATTGGAGAAAAAAACATAAAGGACAGAGAGAGAGAGAACCCCATGTCAAGGTCATTGTAATCGTCGTCCGCCATTGATGATGGATAGAAAAACTGTTGGCTGTGGAAAACCCTCGGTCTCGTCTGGGATTCAAAACCCTTGAGAAATATTTTCGAGAATCGTGAGTCTAAACCGAAAGACAAAGAGAGTCAAAGTTGGGCAGCGAGAGAGGGAAGGGTTTTAAGAGTTCTTTTCTTTTTTTTTTTTCTTTTTTTTTTTTTTTTTTTTTGCCAGTGACCTTCTCTCAGGTGTCTTTATGATTGATGATTAGCCTCTCATATGACAGTATAGCGGTTGACATCGTTGTAGTGCACTACCAATCTCTTATAAATTATAACGTTTATAGTTATCAAATTTTCTTTCAATACAACAATTGGGATAGAACACTCGAATGTCAATTGAGCTAAGTTCTTATTAGCGAAATTATCATATTCTAATGTTCCTCATCTATCGCATCACTCTGACGTGAGCATTAGATTTCATACTTCTATAAAAAGACAGACAATCAGTCATTAAGGTGCCCTTAAGAAAGTATATTAATTTAAACATTCAACTTTAGTTAGAAAATATAGTAATCTAAACCTTCAACTTTAGCTAATGTCGTTATTTAATTTAAACCTTCAACTTAAAAATAGTATAGGACTATAGCTAACACAACAATATATAAGAGAAATTAATATTAGTAGTCTTCTAGTAAAGTTTAATGACTATTTAGAAGTGTTTTTTAAAATTTGGAGAGTGTTTTATTTTAATACAATGAACAAAAGTATTCATTCTTCACCCTTTTAAAGAAATTCATAATTGGTTTACTTGATTTACACAATTTTGTTCAATCAATCGATGTGATTAATTTGATCCTATTAGTTTTCAACAAAGTTTTATTTCATAGTTGATTTATCTTTTCTCAAACCAATAAATCAATTCGACATCCATTTTGTCGTAAATAAAACTATAATTTAACAGCCCTTAAAATGATCGATATATCATACATTTTAAATTAACACGTAACAAACTATATTTGAACAATTTGATATAATGCACTATTTGATGTTCGAGATGCACATGCACATTTTTCTTTCTTAAAACCACGACCTAAAACATATCTACATACTAACCATAAACATACCAACCAAAAGTGCAAATCTAGGTTCACTTTTTGGCTTTGTTTGCATCTCCTCATAATGAACAAAAACATGACAAGCAACATTCTGTTTTATGGGAGGGGCCAAAAAGCAAATGTCTGGGGGTATATGAGCAACCCTTGTCAGTTGCAGGGTTCCCTAATTTATAGTGTAAAATTCCCTGAAAAACACAACGTCGGGGAGTAAAAAAAATCCCTAAAAAGCTAGATTAGCAAACGCCAAGTCACAAAATGAGATGACTGACTTTTGCACTGACTAAAATTATGGACTATACCAAGCAGCATTATTTATCCAAAGATGTGCAAAACGGCTTCTGAATCAACAAAGTGCTTTTCTTATATTCAAAGGGGTGAGAGGACGAAAAACAAGATGAAACAAAAAGAAGAAAGAAAGAGGGAAATAATATACTGATGAACAGGGAATCATGTCTCTGTTGTGATATTTACTTTAGTGTTTTGTGATGAAGAAGAAGAAGAAGCCTCTGTATCATCGTCACCTTCCTTTGACATCCTCAATCTCATATTGTGCTGAAAATACGAATTGACCTGTTTCCTCAACCTAGTGTTTTCCGTGAATATGTCTTTAAGTATCATCCTCAACTCTGCGTCTACTTTAATTGAATTGTTGTCGCCTTCATCTGCCATTGAAGTAGCAGTTTGTATGCCATCGGACAGAAGATTTACCTGAATAGTTTATCCCAACAAATGTTTTAATTATGAAAAACAAAAACACCATAAAGCAATCAGAAGAAGAATCACAGTGATACAAAAAGGTGACCGGAAGAAGGGTTCGAACGATGAAGGGATAGAGTTAAGAACGTCCTTCAGATGTTAGAAATATGATATGAATGGTATTACGGAGTTATAAAGGATATATTAGTAATTAGCTAAGTAGTTGGAAGTTTGGTTATAAATTGAGTAGGGAAGGAGGAAGATGGCAATATTTTGGTGAATGAATTAGAGCTTGAGAGTTATTTCAAGATTGGAAGGGTCCAAGCACCTCGAACACTTGGTTTATCTTGTATTTCCATTACCTTGGAGGATGTTTGGACCAAGGAGTTGGTGAGTGGAGTAGGGAAGTGTGGAGTTGTGGACTCCACTCTTTGTTTGTCCCAAGAAGCTTGTGAGTCCCACCACTAAATAACATCATATTACAGTTGTTGACTTCTTACACTGTGAGTCCAGGAGCACACAACTCTTTGGAGTTCACTGTTCCATCACTTGCCCCAAACATTCCATTGTAGTTCAATATATTCAGGTTCCATCATACTATTACGATGTCTTTTACATCCCCTAAAATAGATATATATTGGACTGCTCCAGACCCATAAGATATCAAGAATTTCTTTATTAAGCTCACTCAAAGAATCGATCAAACCACACGACCTCTAAGTAGGTGTTACTCAAAGACCGTGTGTCTTTTCCAACAAGCTCTTTAGGGCATTAGGTAAATTACTAGTAAGCAAAGGGAGGTTTGGTACAGAGGGAGGGGGAGGGATGAGGAGACAATGGTTTAGTTGAGGCTTGAGAGTATGCAGATCATAAAAGAGCTCTACAGGATAATAGATACACACTAAAGCATATTGGATACCTCAGCCAGGAGAAGATTTAGCTGATCATCAGATGTTGTCAGCAAATCCAAGGCATTAGATAAGGATGATAATTCCACACCATGGTTATAATCATCATCCGGTGAAAAATTCATGCTGCATTTTTTAAGCCGACCATGTAGGCTCTTGCATTCAGACAGCAGCTTGCTCCAAGCCGTGTTTGCATGCTGTCTCATTTCTCTTTCCTGTTGAAGAAGTTCCTGAATGAGAGGAGAAAAGGAAAATCAACAGGACATAATAAAATTAAACTCGTTAGTTCAGTCAAAATATGCCAACTAAATTTCCTCAGTTCATAAAGTGAACAGATATTGCAAATGCAAATTCCTAGCTAAAATAGTAGATGTTTTTTCTATTATTTTTTTTCCCGACATAAATGCTCAGAGAGAATAAAGATTTTGTATGTTTTACAAAGTAAATTGTAGATGAGATAAGTAAACAAAATTTATCCATACATAGCACAATTAGCAGATTGCAGTACTACCTCAGTCTCAGACTTCTTTTGAAGTGTTTGACTAAGCTCCTGTTTAAGTTTGGCTTGTGTACTTCGAAGAGATTTGACCTCTTTAACAAGCACCCTGATGTCTGCTTTTGATTTTCCTTCAAGCTCTTCAAATTGCTTAGAAACATTCTTTAGTTGTTCTTTCGTGGATTCAAGCTCTTCTTGCAAGGCAACTTTCTCCTGGAGGGTAAATTCTTCTGTAGGCACTGAAAATGAATTTTCACCCTAGAGCATTTTGTGTATCATCAAAAGAAGTTAGTGCAAAATAGTAATGGCAGTGAGATAAATAAGGCCAATTTCGAAGATTAAAGACCTTTTTTTCTTTAGACTTCAATTTTAACTCCATTTCCAATGATTTGTGACGAAGTTCCTCCATTTCCCACTGCATTTGGGTAACTTTTTCCCTCTCCATCAAAATAGCTTGTTGAAGGTTTTCTTTACTTTTCTGCTTGTTTGTTTCGAGTTCTACTTCCAAATCCTTAACCTGGGAACAAATTGACACAAGATGAATTAAGTTTCTGTCAGTGTCTAGTATGTAATTACAAAAACAAACATACGTCATTTTCAGAACTTATGATAGTATTATTGAGTTGGTCAAGTGTATGCTATGATAGTTGGTCCGAAAAATACAAGCCATTGGCACAGAAAACTTGACATAAAAAGATGATTTGGCATTCTGTATATGATGGCGCACATAGAATAAGTGGACCAGCTGGTATGTGTTTCTCATGACAGGCAAACATATAACACACTACACAGCCACTCATAAAGGAACTTTGCATAGCCAATGGCTGAAAAATGAATTACTAAAAAAATATGATGAATACATTAGATAAAAATAAAAACATATTCAACAGGCCCTTAGAGTGGACATATTCTAACATCTAAACCAAGAACAGCCAGCTAATCCACCATTGGAATAAACAGAAAATTTTAAGTATATGATTGTTTATACCATTGTTGCAAGGTAATCTTTCACAGTTATTTCCTGATTCAATCTTGATATAAGATCCTCCATGTCTGTTTTTGCTGTCACTAGCCTTTGATGCATTGTTGAAAGAACCCTATTCATTTTATGTCGATGATCCTTTGGGAAGAGGAGTGCATCATGTGAAAAATGCAATTCAGGGTTGCTATGAAACTCAATTGCATTTGAAACCTCAGCTCCTGAATGGTCAAGTGAGCCATTGCCTACTGAATTTCGAAGTGAAGAGCTTGAAATTTCTCCACCTCTCAGAGAACTTGCATCACTTGCTACACTCTCATCAGACAGCTTGCGAGCATGGGCAATTACCTTCCCATGCTCAGGCTCTACAAATGGTACCAGTCCATTTTTATCCAGGTACGATGCTTTGGAAGTATTACCATTATGACCATCCTTTAAATTGTTGTTATATCTAGGATGAGCTTTATGTTTTGGAAGGCCTTCCAACTGCTCTAGAATGGTCTGTCCCATAAACAGTCCCTCATCAATATTGGACAATCCATATTTAACAAGTTTTTCAATTGGACTGGAAAGATCGTCATCCAGAGCTAAATCATCGATGGCAATTTCAGAATTATCATCTCTTCCCAGACTTGCTGTACCAAGTTCAGAGGCCTCATAAGCAGTATCGCTACCATAATCTGATGCAAGTGACAAACCACCGATGAGAGTAGATGAGCTCGAATTAGGAGGGGACTGATGTGCTGAAATCTTGCCGCTATAATCAGGGTATTCTCCTGACGGCCCCTGATTATCATTTTGGAAAGCTGAAAGCATTGTCATAGGAATTAAAATATTAGAACTCCAATATATATGTTTTGGAAAACTTCATATAATAACATTTAGAATCAACACTTTAAAACTTGTAAAAACTAGAATAAACCAAAGATATTTTTGAAGTGTACACTAGAAAGAACGTACAAGACCTAGCAGCAGCTTCTAGCTCAAGGAAGGACGCTACTGCAACACTTCTTGATATATCAATGTCAGACAGGAGCTTCGTCAACCACTCCTCCAAAGAGCGCCTTCTCTGCAATAAAATTAAACCTGTGAAGAATAATAGTTACAGTCTTACGGATACACAACCAAAATGCATAAAAATAATTGCACATGTAAAGGATAACTTCAACACTCAATCTCAAAACCAAAAGGTTTAAGTTAGTATAATCTGCAGAAAATAGACCCACGGTGCACTTGGAACACATGGTAGAAATTTGTGGTGCTTCAAGGAATCTAGAAATCTATTAGAAGTCCTATATTTGAAAGACAAATGTGGTGACTAGTGATTCCTGCTCTCCTTTAAAGAAATTATTACGAAGGAATGCAGGACAAAGTTTCTAAGCATGGGTATGATTTAAGAACGTCTAACACAGTCAGTAACTCAGTTTTACTCTAATGTTCCTCATTCCTAGTTCCTGTAGAAAATGATTCTCGATTCCTTACATGTTGGCAAAAGGATCGATTCATACCATTATCAATTCATATAAACAGCCAGTAAGATTACGTGTAAAGTAAACAAAGACACAGAGGAAGAACAGAAATAAAATAGCATGCTCGTGCATGCAACGTTAAGCAGATTGCACACCTCTTCTAAGAGTGCCCTGGTCTTCATCCGTAAGATTCCTTTGGGTGGAGCTGGAGGAATAATTTTCTTTGGAAAAGCCTTTTTAACCTAGAAAGTGATAAAATCTCATAACTGAGAACAATTAAACATGAGAGTAATTGTATTTTAAACATAACAATGGAAATCAGTTTTCCTCAAAAGACAGGTGGTAACAAGAAAGATTTTCAATATGAAAACGGTTATTCCCAAGTAGAATAACATGCATAAACTTACATCTGAAAATAAATTCATGAAATCATTAAATCGCCTTAATACTCCCCGCATTGCTGTGATCCCTTCAGGTGACTGTACAGCAACCTGAACCCTGTAGAACTGTCCCTTGATAATGTTAATGTACAAGAAAATATGTGTATGCTATTAAAAAATTATTTTTTTATACGAACTTTTATTAAAAAAAAATGAAAGAATACATAGATATACAAAAACCAAGTCCACTAAAAGGGGAGACTCCCTCTAAAAGAAGGGACTCCAACTACACAAAATCATGTCTATAAAATAGATACAAAAGACCTTCGAAATCGAAGCTCAATGACAAATATGAATACATGGGACCATATTTCTCTAGCTCTCACCCCACAACACCCAAATAATAGCACAAAAACACTAGCAAGTAAAAAAAAACGGCATTTCTCTCAAACAGCAGATTGAGGAGGAACTCCTCGATCATATCTCTAACATCTCTAACATCTCTGTGATGAGCACACATCATGCCGAATGTCTAGAAAAAAGAGTCCTAGACAGAGCTTGCAAAATCACAACGCCAAAGTCTATGGTCCAAGTCTTCTTCAGCCTTCCAAGAAAGAAGGCAGCAAAGGTCCAACCAACAACGGCAAATTTCTAACAAGCCTATCCAACGTACTAATGCTATTAAAAAATGATAGAAAGTGGATACTTTTTTACCCTTTCTTTAGCTAAACAATGGTGGGGTTGAGGGATAGAACCATCAACTTTTGGGAGGGAAATTGGTTGTGTATGTTTTAAGTATACGCAGATTGGCTAGAAAACGGATAAGTTGATTCATACAAGAGAAATTATTTGTGCCAATTATTGATACTAGGACACATTTTCTTGCAACATCATTTTTTGGGTACCATATTTTGGCAACTTCAGATAATGCAAGTGATTACTCTATATCAGCATTACTAACAACTAAGATGTTATTCATAGAGGCACAAACAAGCTATAAATTAATTTAGAAAAAACCATAGGTACCAAGACAAACGGGAGCCGTAGAAAAGCGTACCACTATGGGATCTGCAGCTCGTGTTTTAGGAAGGGCGACCCATGAAGGTATTATAACACAGTAACTCCATCCAGTGTGATGGTCATGAGGCCAAACTGTGTCTTTCCCATTCTGCGCATGAAATGAAGGCTTTTCTGAGTGAAGATATAAGTAAACTACCAAATACAAAGAGTGCATTCAATAGTAAAGGAAACAAGAGAGCTAATTGCTATTGCTATACACCACCCAACATTGGCAAAAACACAGAGCTAGGCCACAAATTTTTACTTTACTTCTTCTAAATTTATTACTTAAATGAGATATATTCTTAACTGAATTTTCAAAGACGTATCGTTCAGTTTCTTTCCTTTTTCTTTTTTCTTTTTAAACAACAATTGGTATGAAAAGTATTGCAATATAGGCAGCCATAAATTCCCTATAAAAGAAAAAGAAAAAGGTAGAACTTAGAAGGACTCCAGTTCGTTCATGGGGTGCAAAAAAGGCCACTATACACTAAGAACGATGCGACTCATTAGAAGTAACCTAAAGTAAATACGGTATGTTTAGACGACAGCTTGAAAGTAGATTTTACGAATTGAACCACAAATCAATGAGATCGTGAAAACAAACAGTAGATAATATTCAAAAATCCCATAATCCAGCAACCCGGACGAGTAAATTCGACAAAGCAAGTGAAATCTATTCGGTCAATCCACCAGGAAAAATCCAAAGAAAAGAAGAACTTATATCAACAATTCTCATAGTCGAAATTCCAAGCAAATAATTCCACGTAATCATAACACAAGACTAACCCATTTTCGAGGAGGAGGGCTCCAGTCCATTCCAAGCGGCAACGGCGAGGTTCCATCATGTCTATGCTTAGGCGGACCTCGATTCAGCATCATACTTCAAAATTCTCCTAAAATTACCACAAATTGAAGACAGTCATCAGGATCGGAAACACGAATTCGATTAGATCATCTTCCTTATCCTCTAAGCAATCCAATCCATCCAATCAACCATTGAATGAACGACCTCCCACTCGAATTCCACAGCAATCAGCGATGGATTTTTTTCATCGGATCGAATCGGAAACAGCAAAACGAGAGATGGAAATCTGAATTTGGACAGATGGGAGTAGAATCTAACGCCAGCAAAGGGAGAAAACGTAGCCACCTTAAGGCGCGTGCAGAGAGTGAAATGGGAATTTTTTTTAGAGCTTTGGCTTTTGGGTTCCGTCGTCTAGTAGCTGTTGAAGAGGGAGAATGGAAGAAAAAGTTAAGAGAGAGTGCTTGAGAAGCAAACACCGAACTGTCGTCTTCTCGTCCGAGACTTTCTTCCTTGAGCTCCTCGGCGGAAGCAATTCTCTCGAAGTATAGAATAATGGCTACAATGGCCCTATTTTCTCCTTTTTTTCCAAAATCGTCTCCGAATTGTGCTATTAAATATTAATTGGACAAATAGCCCATACTTCGTTCATGATGACCATTTTGACCTCTTCGAGACTAGATAGAAAGGAAACGAAAAACAAAAAATTAGACCCAATCCATTGTAAATTTACCTAAATAACCCTAAGTAAAAATTGAACCCAACCAAATCCAATCATAAAAATATTTTGAGTTTGGTTGGTTCTTAAGTAATTTCCTTGATTTCTTATTCTAAAAAAACGCAAAACGTTAATTCGTAAAAACTTTTTAATTATTTTCATGTATTAATTAATATTGAAATTTCATTATTTGAAATTATATGTGAATTTATATAATGAAAAAAAATCTGCTCAAAAAATATTTTTAGGAGTTGTTGGGAATAAATCATCCAAAAAGAATAATGAAGTTAAATAAAACGAAAATAAATATATTCATATATAATTATATAATAAGTAAAAAATAAAATAAACATTTTAAGTAACAATAAGTTGAGTTGGTTCTCGGTTTTGGTTATGTTAGGTTAAACTTTGAACCAACCAAATCCAACTCAAATGAGTTAATAACTCAAATAGAGATTGGATTGGATTGATTGGTTTTTCAGGTTATTGAGTCTTTTAAACATCTCTAATAGAAAGTATGACCTTCAGATTTTATCTTCTAAATTTTGGAAACGATGTTTTTAAGCGTTTGAATTTCTAAATGGAACACAACAGAATTACACGAGTCTTAATACCAAGTCAGAGATGGAGACTATTAGAATTAGGAATAAATCAATTTCAATTGCCTCGTAATGGTGTATTTATAGGGAACTTAATCTAAATCTGTATTGAATCTATTCGGATTGTGATATCAGATCTTTCCAATCATAAATAAAATCAAATTTTATCCTATCTTATGTTATCTTGATTTTTTTTATTTAATTTTTAAAAGATAAATTTAAATAAATGTAATATTTTATGATATAACACTTTTTTTAATAAACTCAATTTGTTTTTTCTTCAGTAGAATATGTAGTTTATGATGCATAACAAATTATATGATCCAATAAAATTAAATTTTAAAATAATAAAATTTAAAAAAAAAAAAAAAAAAAAACTTCCAAATTTTCCAATCTAAACATGTTCATGACTTAATCAATAAAGTTCGTATTTTCAAACTATATTTAGAACTAGTTTTATACGTTTTAAAAGTTCAGAAATTAAAACAGACGTTTTTTAAAGTTTAGGGATAAAATAGAACAAGATATAAAATTTATGACCAAACTAAGACTTAACCTAATACTAAATTGTATTTTGTAACATTGAGTTCCAAAACTTTAGATCATATCATTAGATGGATATTACAATGTTATATCGCTTTTAGCATTTAGTAGATCACTATAGCATGTGACATTAAATTATGAATTTATAATCCAACTAACTTTGTTCAAATAATTACTAAAACTATTACACTTCAACTAACACGACATATATATTACGTCGATATGAATTTGATTTTTCTACTCTATATATTGTCAAAAACAAAACTTTGTTCTAATTATTATTATTGATAATTTAGGTAAATTTATTTACGAGAAATAATGGTTTGTTTTTTCATCTTAAAATATTAAGAAATTAGAAGACTTTTTTTTTTTAGTAAAAAGAAATTAGAGATGAAATAGAATATATCAAAAGGTTTTATAAACTATTTCTAAATTTTAAGGCATTTGTAAAATATTATTAAGAAAAATGACCAATTTTCTAAAAAAAATTATTAATAAATAAGATAGTTTAAAAAAAAAAACGAATCTACGTAAATGTAAGAAAAACGTAATTGTAATTTAAAAAGTAAAAAAAAATTAAAAGTTGTTTTTGTCGTTGGAATTCGGCTAAGAATTCATCAACTATATTAAAAAACAAAAACAAAATAATTACTAAACGAGACCTAAATTGTATTTTTTCTTTTCGACATGTAGAGTTTTTGTTATAAATAAAATAAAATATAAAAACAGTAGACAAGAGCGTTGTGTTGTTTTTTATTGTCGTTTTTTCTTTTTTGAATAAGTCAATATTGTTGTTTTTTTTGTATCTTTGTTTTTTACAAATTGAGGATGAACATTATCTCATGAGATAAGAAATTTGTTAGGCTTGTATTTTTCATTTAATTTGTAATTGTATGATTTATTTTTAATGCACGTGTGTCGACATGTAATTAGTGATAACTAGTTTTCTTTTCTTAAAAAAAATACAAAATTAGCTACAACTTTTCGAATTTAGTATTAATGTATATAAAGTAAAAGAAATAATCCGAGTGACCCATATAATTAGTTGGATGAGGGAAGTGTGACGTGGTTTTTTTTTTTATTAGATTGCATTGAAATGCCTTGAATTCGTTGTAATAACCACGTACGAAGGTCTTTTTGTTTAGTTATTCATAATGCTTATTCAACTCGGGTTAGTTATTTGTGATTATTTACGATTATGACCTTCAAGTTTAGAGAAATACACTATGTAAACTCCATAACCCGAATAACATGTATCGTATTTTGAAACTATTATCTTTAATAAATTTGTTCTCCCTCTATCTCGTGAACGTAGTAAACTACGTATATTTGTGCTTCAATCTCTTTTTACAATTATCTGTATTCTTTATTTGTTGATTTTGTAACAATCTGGTTACGTTACTAAAACAATTTAATATGTTTTGTTTTTGTATTTTAGTTATAAATTTATTTGACTAAAAATAAATAAATTTCAACTCCTAGATTTAATGACTAAAAAATAAATAAATTTCAACTCCTAGATTGAATTATGGACATTATTATTTTATATTCAAAATTGTTAATTTAAACATTAAAAATATTATATTTCTTCATGAAATCAAATGCAAATGCCAAGTGGCATTTCCGTCCTTTTCAAACAATTCGTGGAATTATTATTCCGTTAAAATACAATTATTGTTACAATCAATATATTAGCAAATAAATTGTTGTCCCCTTCTTCTTCTTTCTATTTATTTCTTTTAACAAAAATATATATATTATTATTTTTAAAGTACAATAACTAAAATAATTTAAGCCTCTTGTAGTGATTAGTCTCGAAGCCTTGGCGGTGGTACAAGATTTGGAAATTTTTAAAGATTATTTTGGTTCTGGGTTTCGACCTCCCTCTGTTTATATGAGGTCGAATTGTGTTGAGCTCATTAATGCTATTATACATAAAAACGAGGATTGTTGGGGATTGCGAGTCTTGTGAAGAAGGTTGGGTTGATGGCCATTCCTACCCATGTGTTATTTTTTGTGTGGTGTGCGCATTCTGCGAATGAAATAATAGTCCATTGTCTGGCTCGTATCGTGGTGCATTGTGGTAGTTGGATTAGCTTTTTTGTTTCTTGCTCTTCTTTTAGCTCCAAATAAGTTGTTGGATTACCTTGTAATATTCTCAACTCATTCTTTTCCGCTCCCGTTGAAGTGGGTCGTGGTCGTGGTTTGGTTTCTTGAATGAATATCTTTTTTTTTTTTTTTTTGAAAACGAAAATACACCTTTGACAAAAGATCATATACCCTCACATATGATAGAAATTGAAGAAATAAATAAATAAATATAACTCAACTTCTTTAAATAAATGGGCTTAATGCAGTGGTTAAAATTTTAAGTTGAACGAAAATAATTGAAATAAAAAAATTTATTATTATTTTGGTGAATTCATAAAGTTAGATAAATTTAGTCTCAAAGGTTTATTTTTTTATTTTTTTTACTTTCATTTCTTTTGTATAGCCGTACCAAACACAAAATTAAAAGTTTAAAATTGTTTAAAACGTAAAATTCATATTCATATTCAACAAATCAAATTGACCTATTTGACAAAATTTGAAGTCAAAGAAATTATTAAAAGCAAAATTTAAAGTTTACTTGTCGGTTCGTGAAAATTAAGCATATAAACATAACTTTCGTAATAAATTTAATTATCGTTTTTTTTTCTTAATAAATTTAATTATCGTTTTTTTTCTTTCTTTTAGAATTTGACTATGATATCAAATATTCTTAAGATAACCATAATAGACAAATTTGGAGGTAACAATCATAAATTTCAAACGTTAAAAACAAAAAACAAAAAACAAAATTATTATTATATCAAACCGAACTTAGAGACTTATTAAACAATTTTGGAAGTCCAAAGACTAAATGGATACAAATTTCAAGTTTTGTTTACTTTTTAAAAAATTAAAACACCTTGAAATTCAAGAATTAAACCTCTATTTAAAAATGGTTAATTGCAAATTTTGTGGGATAAAACTTATAAACAATCCATATGATTTGATAAATATCGCGTAAATAGTCTCGGGGTGTTTGGTCGTTCGAGTTTGTGTGCCTCATGAGTAAACAACTCTAACTACTTCACAACTATTTTACGTTAATAACTCTACATTTTTCTAAAATACTCCATAATTGAATTTTATCAAATCGCAAGAAATTAAATTGGACAAATTTATTGGGAAAAAATTTGCCATTAAAATGTTTTTTTCTTTAGTCACATTAACTTACTTTATCAAGTTGCCCTTACATATAACAAAAATAAATCAAAATATTTATAAATATAGTAAAATACTAAAGTTTATATGTAATAAATGACGATAAATCACTATTACATAAGTTTGTCATTTAAAATAATTTTATTGTTTATTAAAAAAATAACAAGGCAAATTTAAAAAACAACCCTGAAATATAATGATAATTGCAAATACATCTTCAAACTGTTTAAATTGAACCCTTAGCCTATCTTAATTGTAAAAATTGAACCCACAAATAATAAAAACTGTATCTTCAAACTTATACCATCAATAAAATTTATAAATTAGGTTAGTTTAAGGGTTAAAATTTGAAATTATTGTAATTTAGAGATGATTTTTGCAATTTTTCAAAAAAAGTGAAATTATTGCAATCCACTTTCTAGCTCATTCCCGCTGTGTTGGCAGTGTTGATTTTGATTTTTTAAAAACCTAATTTCAATTCCTCTCTCTCTCTCTTCGATAATCTTCAACGCCTAAATTTCAAGCTGGCGTTGAGAGAATCAAGATCCTGATCTTCCCACCACGTACCAGCTGCTTCAATTCCACTCATCGCCCTACTTTTTGCACTCGATTTTATCCTCCAATCGAATCATCTCTCTCATGGCGATAATTTATGCGCTGGTGGCAAGGGGATCGGTGATTCTGGCTGAATTTTCCGCAACTCCGACGAATGCTAGCTCGATTTCCCGCCAAATACTCGATAAAATTCCCGGAAACGATGATTCTCATGTTTCCTACTCGCAGGATCGCTATATCTTTCACGTCAAGCGTACCGATGGCCTTACGGTGCTTTGTATGGCCGATGACACTGCCGGAAGTGAGTACCACTCTCTTTCTTTTCATGCGTTTCTCACTTGCAGTGTCGTTAATGTGGATTGCGCTGTGCTATTGAGTAGTCTGGTGCAAATTATTGAATAATTTTTTCTTTTGTTTTAGATGGCAAATGGTAATTATTTAACACTGTTTGGTCGGATCATGTAGTTGTGCTGTACAGTATACCGTTTTTATTTCTAAAATTGGCGGTAGACTGTGAGTAGAGCCTTCTAGTCTGAAGACGGGGAGTAGGCAGATGTGCTTTGTTTTGTATCATTTAGTCGTTGTTTGTTCACTGTTTGCTGTTTGTAATTATTACTTGATCTGTTTTGATGCTCGCTAAAAGACAGTATATGTGGAGTTTGGATGGCGTTTGTATTATTGAACCTGGACGATGTTTTCCACGATTGCAAGTCGTCGTAAGTAACATCAAAATGATTAGTGTGAGGATTCTTGCTTCTTTGTAAAATACACAGCACGAGGAATAAAATGTTTATCGATCTTTGTCGGCTTTGGACGACAAGTGAAGCCAATCATCTTTGAAACCCTTACCCAAGTCATTCGCACTGTCAACTACAGTCAATGAGTTTTGAGTTGTACTGACAATGACAACCTATATTCTTCAGGGAGGATTCCCTTTGCATTCCTTGAAGATATTCATCAGAGATTTGTAAGGACATATGGCCGTGCAGTTCATTCAGCCAATGCATACGGCATGAATGATGAATTCTCAAGAGTTCTGAGTCAGCAAATGGAATACTACTCCAATGACCCAAATGCAGATAGGATCAACCGGTTGAAAGGTGAAATGAGTCAGGTGATTATTTAAAATTCTCAAGTATTTATGTGATCTTGCAGTACCTGAAAGCAGCTGTTTACCTCCTTACACTTAGTCTAGGATGTAATGTAATGACATACACATCTCCATATTTTCAATCTTGAGAGATGGGGAGAGAGCGGGTTACATACAATGACGCCTGCTGTAAGAATGTTCTTTTTTCCTTTAGTTTGTTGTAGTTATATTAATTACTGGTGATCGTTTAGGTGTGATTCTTCCAGTACCTTATTCTAGTTTTCCATCACCAATATATTGCTACATTGTAATCAGACTCAAAATATTATTGTACTTGATGTTAGACTCAGCATAATATCATGTTATTGATAAATGATAACCAATAGTTATTGTGCTTTACAGGTGCGAAATGTCATGATAGAGAATATTGACAAAGTTTTAGAGAGAGGTGACCGATTGGAGCTGCTTGTGGATAAGACTACTAATATGCAAGGAAACACCATGCGATTTAGAAAGCAGGCTCGACGTTTCAGAAACACTGTTTGGTGGAAAAATGTTAAGCTCATGTATGTTTTCTCCCCTTCTAAAGAATGATTCTGCACTCAGTACAAACAAGTCCACTAACATAGTGTTGTTCATGCATTTTTGTATTATATATATACACATATATATGAGCCTAGCTCAACTAGCATCATGTTTGTACCATCAACCTAGAAGTTAGATGTTGATTCCCTCACGTCACACGTACATGTTTACAATATATGACATATGCTGTGTCAACGGTGCTAAACTGCTAACATATAAACTAAATTAAGAACTACATTACGGAAAGCATGTTTGTTCTTAACCCCTCCACAACAACAAAAAAGTTCCTAGTGCCTGCCTTTTCATTCTCAGTGATCAAACATTTCTCTGTATGCTCTTCAGCTAGTGTAACTTCTGCTTCAACAAATTTGGTTTAGAAAGCATCTCAATGTCTTAAAGATGATGATATTCTGCTTCCTACTTACGAAATAAATGCCTTAATTCTTGCAGGGTAATGCTGATAATCCTTCTCCTAGTGATTGCTTACTTGGTTTTGGCTTTTGTTTGTCATGGAGTGACATTACCTACGTGCCTATAATGACAACAACAATTTGGCTTGGCCTGTGATAGTATTTGAACTCAGTTTGGGTTGCTCCCTCTCTTGTTTTGCATTGGAGTTTCCACTGCTGTGTACGTTGCTCGTACACACTAATTTATGTGATTCTATAAACTCATCTTGTCTTTGTGCTCTCCCTGTATTCCTCATCATAATAGGGTGCTGATGATTTGGATTACACCTGTTCGTCTCCAGAAGCCATGAATGGCTTTGATTGGACACTGTAAGTAAATTCCTTAAGATGAATCTATAATCTTTCTATGCAGAGTGAAGCTTTAGCTTTGTTTGTCCACTGCAATATCTTTGATTATGAAGGTCTCCATATTTGATTTCTTTTAAAAGCCAAGTGTTATTTGTGCTTATCTTGCATTAGCAACTTTCAAAATGGAACTATTATTAATATTCTTTCAAAAGATATATTTTTTATATAATTCTTCGTGTATTAGTATGGGTTGGATGAGATTTTTGGAGAAACTTAGTTTGTTGAATGAACTTGTATATCTATGGGTTGGTACTATCTCTAATGCACGCATGTTCTTTTGATACTTTCTTTCAAACTTTGAATAAAGTTCAATTCTTAGATTTTAGTCTTCATAAAGTTGTAAACTCGAGATCGATCGTGGTTTCAGTCTTTCGAAATTCAAGGAAATTTCAATCTTCAATCTTCAGAAAGTTGATTGTAATCTTGAGATTTTTGAACTACTTTTAGTTATGGATATTTTTCATGGGCCTACATGGGTTGGGTCTCACTTAGAAAGTCATCCAAACATACACTAAATCTTTAACTTTTCATAATGGTCTATAAACTATCTTTGTAGTAGAAATATTTTTGAATTTCAGGTGAAATTTGAAGCATAGATGTAGTACAACGGTGACTTAGAATAAATGTGGTAGTGTCGATTTCTAAATGGATAACTGAATCTGAACTTCTAACCTTTTAATTTGAACTTCTAACCTTTTGGTTTGAGAGCATGTTGTTTCATTACACGGTATACTTGATTCAAAAGATTTCTAGTCATTACACTGTATATTTGATTAAAAGACTTCTAGAGGTTAGTATTTTAAATTATCTATGTCAAAATTTCAAAATCTTCAAATTTCTTAAACTATCATCATTAAAGGCACCTTACGAGGACGTGTTCATTTTTATAAAATAATTTCATTTTTATATAATAATTAAAACAGTTCATCTAAATCTATATATATATTTTTAAAAAAAGAGTTTCTTTAAGCTTATTCATCTGTCTATGGCGGTGGCAAAGAATATATACGTTTTCGGCGTATATTGGTATTTAGATTTTTTTTTCTTTCTATCTATGAATTTAAGATTGATAATCCACGTTTGACGAGACATTAAACTTCAAATACTACACCCCATTCATAGAAATCAATGAACTAGATGCTATGGCTAGTATTCGGATGGATTAAATACAGCTTTCAAAATAAATAATTTGAATGATCAAAATATGAAACTGAACCAAATCGATTTATTGATTCGAACCGAACCGTATTTGTGCAGTTCTGTTCGGTTTCAAATTCGATTTTGATATTTAGAAGAAAAAGAACAATCCAATTCGAATTGATTTTAAATTTGGTTGTGTTCTTTTCATTAAAAGCGATTTGGTTTTACTTTTTTTAAAACATATAAATATATACATATAAGAATAAATATATATAGTAGTTAAAAACGGTTCGGTTCGATTTCAAATTCAGTTTTCGAATGTTAGACCAAGCCGAACCGAATTAATTCAGTTTTAAAATTTCTTTAAACTAGGCCGAACCACATTTTCGATTTCATTGAATTTTCGGTTTAGATCTGTTCAGTTTTAAAACCACCCCTCCTATATATCCAATGTAGCGATAATATAGAATCCATGAGGGACGATACACTATAGCGATAGATGTTCTTCAAATTAAACGTAAGAGCAAGTACTATTATTATTCACCACTCAGGACGTTGAGAGTTGTAAGGGGGGCAAATTGCAACCATTTATTGTGTCACCTTCAATGATAGTGATCAGAAGAAGTGATGCATATTAAATCACAAGAGTTATTGGAGGAAAAAAGAAATCAATTCAAATTATAATTGTCAATTAAGTTAAATTGACATAGAAAGAATTTATGCATTGACGATTTTCAAATACAATCCTAATAAAAGTTCTATATAGATTCACTTATAACAATTTTTTAATTTTAATTGAAAAAATTAAATGTTTGTTTTGATATTTTTCAAACTAAATCTAAAGGAAGGTATGGATTGATAGATTTATAAAAGTTTATGATTTAAATTAATGCAATTATTAGTTTGGTATTTAAATCGATAAAATCCCTAAAATTCAAGTTTAAAGATATAAATTAATATACATCCAACAAAATAAAATGAAAATGCACATAAAGCTTCTCTATCATTGTCGCCTATACTGCGAAAAAGTAAGAATAATGGACAATCTAGAGGTTGGGATGGTCGATATACCAAAATGCTGCAGTGCCATTGCATATTAGAACTCGACGACACAATTTTAGGACCTATAGAACTGATCTTGTTCAAGTAAGATCGTAACTGCATATTAAGAAATTATTATTCAGTGTATCTTACATCATACTTACTTGATAACATGGAGGCAAAGTTCTGATTGGATTAGCTCCCTTCCCATGATGCAAACTGCAAGCCTGCTTTTCATTCTTCCATAACCATGATGAATGGTTAGGTACCTTCCTTTGACCTGTTTGGCAAGGGAGCTTTTAATGCGAAGGGCTGAATCATTATGTATGAATATCGTACATACTTGATCCAGGATCAATTTGAGCTATGCTCATTTTGACAGAGTATAGTCCAAATTGTTTACTTGCATTGTGAGTCAGTTTTATAGAGGGACTTGACAGATACATACGGTTCTAAGGAATGATGATTGAGGGAGGGAGGGAGAGAGAAAGAGAAAGCACAAACGTGGCATCTACAGACAAGCATTGTCTTCGCTACAGATCTTTGTATTCTTTTTCACAATTACTTCATCAGAACAAATTATCCATGGTTATTTAGATCATCCTCTACAAGATTTAATTTATGTAACAACTCCTCCAATTCTTGCAATGCAAGCTTAAAACGCTCTTGAGATTGTGCACCTTCTTCTACAACTGGAAGTGCAAAATTAAGAATATGACTATATTGGTATGTTGAACTATACACATTTGAATTACTTAACCTCTGACCTAGAAGATACCTGCATTTATAATCTTTACACCAGCGTGGGAGAATGTAGCGAGCTGGGATTTCTTCCACGCCGTTGTAATTAAGAACGTTTAACGCATGCCTGCAAAGGTAGCCTTGGTAGTTGAACAAACTGCAAATGCACCGAATGTCCACTTCAGTTGTCTCGTACAATACCTCAAAACATCTTACCTCTTTCTCGTTTCCCTCAACTTCAATCCTTTCTTTGACAATGTAAGTTACTATAGGCCCATTTACACTGACCTGCCTTGTGTTGAAGCAAGAGTACATTCCTTCTACCTCAGATTGGAACTTGCTAAATATTTCTTTTGTGTACACCTTGGAGAGCTGCAACTCAAAATTACATCTCGTTTTCAACTCAACTCTTAAATTTCTTGACTCCAGATCAGCCACCGCTTCCTTATGGTATTTCCTATGGAGAGCAAGATCATATTTATCAACAAATTCCTTAAAAGATGTGTGTTTATGTACATATCCATCAAAAAACATTTTGAAGATTTCATTTGCACGGCTAGGGACCAATCCTGCAAAAAATATGTCTTTCAAGTATACAGGAGCCCATAATGTCCGATCTTCGTACAGTGATTGGAGCCATTTGTTATCTCCAAGCCCATTGTGCTTGATCATATTAGTCCATGAAGTTTCAAATTCAGCTATCTTCAAAGAGCTAAAAATGGTTTCATTCAATTGGCTTCTTATCGTTTCATATCCTTCAAGTCCGCCCAACTTTTCTGGTATTCTTTGCATGATATACCAAATAGAGTAACAGTGACGAGCTTTAGGGAAAATTTCAGAGACTGCAGCAAGCAAAGTTTTATTTTGGTCAGTAATAATGACCTGTGGTGTGCGTCCCAGCATGCATTTAAGCCAGGCCTTCAAAATCCAAACAAAATACTCCACTGATTCAAGTCCAACGAAGCCACATCCTAGCAACACTGATTGCCCATGGTTGTTCACACCAACAAATGAAATCAGAGGAAGTTCATATCTGTTTGTGAAGCAAGTTGTGTCTATAGTGATTGTATCACAAAAGTAACAGTATGCAGACCTGGACCGGGAATCTGCCCAAAACACATTCCTCAAATGCCCATCATTGTCAAGATCTATCAAGTAAAAAAAATTGGGATTTGTCAATTTCATGCGGCAAAAATAATTATACAATGCATGACCATCCCCATCTTTAAGTTCAAGGTGTTTCAAGTGATCAACGGAACTGATACCCTCCCTTTGGTCAACATTTGAGCTTCTATTACAACTGTTAAGAATAGTTCTTCTATAGAGCTTGATGGTATGAACTTCAGTTACAGGATGCAGCTGTGGCTGTGTTTTCTTCGCCGCAAGAATCATCTTTTTATGTGACTTGTAAAATCGAGTAATTTGTGGACTCACTGGATGGTTGTGTTCAAGCTCAACTTCAACTATTCTCCACCTTTTGATGTCAATAAGCCTAATAATTATCATTGCAGGACAACCAGTCCTAGTTTCTGGCCTTGGATTGTTAGCTTCACTCTTTTTCTTGAATCCTGCACTGCTGCAGCTAAGTTTAGCTCTATATCGTTCTTTTTTCTTAGATCGAAACCATGAATTACTGACTCTGATGCCAAAGCCCACTTCCTTAGCATAAACATTATAAAAGTCATAAGCCTCATCGAAAGAATTAAATTCCAAACCCACAGTTGGCAGTGGAGGATTCTTCCTTGACTGTGCTTCCCCAGATTCATCATCATTGTCAACAAAGGAACCATCACCATCCACCTCATATTCGTCACATTCATCAAAGATAGGCTCGCTATTAAGACAAACTTCCTCCATCTGAAAGAAAGATTTGACATATTTATGTTTTGGCAGTCATAGGCCACTGGGCATATTTAGCAACAGGGAAGAAAAGGAACTGAACTATTACGAAAGCAAACATAACATAAGTTCAATAATTAAATTTTGTGGTGATATATTGTACGATGAAAATCCATCACAAATCCAATCACACAGTGCCAGCCAACGTGTAGATCAGCTAGCTGGGGAATTTAAAAACTTTCTGCTTATAACCAATGGCATTTACCCCATGCGTGTCTGTTGAGAGGTTTATTGTCATTATGCAGATATATAAGACCCGGTGATGCATGAGATTCAATATAAATTTGTTATATCCTTTGGCACACGAAACACTTGGGTTTGAGGAACTGAAGAACTAACATTTTGATAAATGGCCACGTACAATTTGGACACACTTGTTTGTTGAGATGACATTAGAAAAAGTTCTCTCAGTTATTAGAGAGAAATCACGTAAAAACTAAGCATATAGGTAGAGAACTTACATTTCAGCCTGTTCCAGCCTTCATCCTTTAAACTCACCGCTTAATCCTTGTCTCCCATGAATATGAAAGACCAATATCAAACTCCATGGCTAACCTTCAAGATAATCTAATTTCAATCCATGTAATTGTAAATAGTAGGCATTCATAGTACTAAATTGATTTGCAAAATTTCCAATAACTTTATCTTCATTCAAGATAAATTGCATTGTTTTTAGCACTAACTGCTAAATAAATCACCAACCTAATAACCTTACGAAATTCTAATCTTCTAATAAAATAACTACAAGTACACATTTCACTTGGTCAGTTATCAAAACAATGGACGTTCATGCGCTCAACAATGCTAAATTACATCACCGACGTCATGAAACTTGACGTGCAAGCATGAATTGCTGAATGACAGTCCATCGAGTAAACGAGACAAAATGTCGTAATCATTTTTTTTTATATGTTTGCGAACATACAGACTTTTCCGTTTCTCTTCCTTAACAAAAAAAATTCAACAAATGCAAAAGTTTACCCAACAGTTTTTCAAAATCATCCACAACCAACCTAATTCATAGAGCCCTATGAGAGAAACATGTCAGAAACCTTTTTCGACCAATTCAATGCCCTAATTACTGAAATTATGCAGCTATAGGTTGAGAATCACGGTGATCTTACAGAATCGACGGAGAGGAATCCGCGAGGTACGGAATTCGCCGGAAAATTCGAAGTCCGATTGATCTACCGAGCTTGGCCCGCTTGAGAAGAAGAACGACTCACGGTGGAGCTCACGGAGGTCTGGGGAAATGGGGATTCTTTCAACTCAGTGAGCTGACACGTGGTCTACTATTACATTGTCATCTTATTTATTTTTAAGTCCTTTCATTTTTTGTTTATTTCGAAATAATCCTGGTCATTTTATCGTTTTGTTTGGGTATTATTTTATTCACTCAACCTTTTAGATAAAATATTATTTTATTATTTTTTTAATATACCCGCTACCATGTAAGATTGAACTTTCAACTTTTAACAACGAGGGTAATGTTAATATCATTTAAAGAAACTCGATTTGACATATTATTTTCTACTTTTGAGTTTCGTTTTCATTTTGATATTTTTAATTATTTAATTTTTTAAGAATAATTGGGATAGAGAGATCTGAAGTGATTACTAACACATTATGTTAATCGAGTTATTTTTATATATTCAATTTAATTCATATGCTTTTAATAAATCTAAAAATTAGTCCATGCAAAATTAGTTTATAATTAAACCTATATTAACCATTTTGTTTTGTGTTTTATTTTTTATAATTAAACCTATAGACATTACTTTCACCTTCAACTTTCTTATTTTGTATTTTTATTTTTTGTTTTTGGTTTTTGAATTTGGCTAAAAATTCAACTATTTTATCTAAGAAAAATGCAAATCATTGTTAGACAGTTGAATTAATTATATAAAAAAAACAAAAATAGAATGATTACCAAACGGGGCCTAAATTGTCTGTATTTTTTACCATTTAATAATTTGCAAAATGGCCACATCTCTTCGTCTTTGCTTCGACCATTTGGCATAGATGTAACCTGCTCTTTTTTATTATTATTTTATTTTCGATCTTCTTCCTCCTCTACTTGAACCTTTCAAGTCGGGTGTGACCTTGGTAGAAGTTTTAATCGACATTTTGGTACGAACATCAATTAGGTGACACAGTCATCTTTTGATTAGTGATATTAAAAATAATGAAATATATGATATTATTGTATATTTCTTTTATAAAATAGTGGTTATTACAGAGATATTTATATACAACTAATGATATCAGAAAAAAGGAAAATATATCATAATAATTACAAGATTACCAAATAATATAAAATAAAATCTCTACCAAAATGATATAAAACCTCCCAATATATTATTACAATACAATAACACCATCCCTCAATCTCAAGGTGGTAGAGTGTAAACCAATTTGAGTTTGCGAAATAACTGAGTGAAGCGAGAATAAGAGAGAGCTTTGGTGAAGATGTCAGCTGGTTGATCTGTGGTAGAGATGGACTGAAGATGGAGCGTGTTGCTCTGAAGGTGACGACGAACAAAGTGACAATCATTTTCAATATGTTTTGTTCGTTCATGAAAGACATCGTTGTGGGCAATATGAATGACACTGTGATTATCACAATGAAAATAGTGGTTGATTGTTGTGGGGCTCTCATATCAGTAAGGAGCCAACGAAGCCATAGTAATTCAGAAGTTGCATCAGCTAGTGTGCGATATTCAGATTATGTGCTGGAGCGTGAAACAACAGTTTGCTTATTGCTTCGCCAGGAGATGAGAGAATCTCCTAAATAGAAACAATAACCAGTGGTAGATCTTCGATCGGTAGGATCACCTTCCCAATCAGCATCAGAGTATCCAGAGAGAATCAAAGATGATTGTGAGGAGAATTGTAATCCATGTTCCAAAGTGCCTTTAATATATCGTAATATACGAAGAACAGTTGTGAAGTGTATAGTACGAGGTGCAACCATAAATTGACTAACAATGTGGACTGCATAAGCAATATTTGGGCGGCTCACAGTCAAGTAAATTAGGCTGCCAACAAGTTGCCGATACAAGGTGGGATCCTCGAGAGTAGTGCCATCAAAAGGAGAGATGTGGCCATTTTGCAAATTATTAAATAGTAAAAAATACGATGCGAGAAAATTGTGAAAAGCTATTCCTCCTGGTCCATTTAAGGTGAACTATGATGCGGCTAGTCTGAATGGTGAAATGGGTATTGGCACCATTGTTCATAACGAGAATGGTGATGTAATGTTGGCAATGGGAAGAAACTTATGGGGTGTTTTGAGATAATAGTGAGTTATTATAGTCGTATATTGTTATAATTGAGTTATAATAGTTTGTGTTTGAGATGTAGATTATTTTAGTTAATTTGAGTTATTATAGCATGTGTTTGTGATGTATATTATTTTAGTTTGAGAAAAAAATAGTAAACACTACAGCACATAATAAAATAAATGATGAATGTCAAATAGTAAAAACCGTAGAAAATTAGAAGTTTTAATGCAGTGTTTACTGTAGCTAATGATGAATTTTCAAATAGTATTTACTGTAGCTAGAGTTTGTTATTATAATATTGCATAATTCTCGCCTCAAACGACTCATTAGTTCTTACGAACATTGTGGAGTTTGCTAAATCATGACCATGTTTAATGGTCTTTCCAGAGCGCTTAAGGCCAACATTTTTCCGTTTTTTTGGTTCGAAACCAATTTCAAATTCTTCGAGACGTTTTAATTGCGAATGCTAGTAACGATAATGAGGTAAAAAAATTTGTTGACTTTATTAGTCAACTCCATCTGAAATAGTTTTTTTATCCTTGGTTTTATGTGGGCTCACACTCTTAGAATAATTACGTTGCTCATGCATTGACATCCCATAGCTTATAGTTTTTGATATTCTAACTGTGTGACTTGAGGATCACCCTCCATCGTTGTGACGGCCTCTACACTTCATTTCAACTCTCTTTTTATCTTTAAGTTTGTTTTTATTCATTTGTTGTACTAAAGAAAGTTATATATTTGTTGTCTCGTGAACATTTAGGCATCGTTTGACCTCATTTACATTTTGGTTTAGCCCAACCCACACTTTGAGGTCCAAGTACTACAACCACCCATTTTTACAGTATCTTGTACTCATAAATTAGCTACATCCAACATTATCTCAAAATCCTACTTGTTATGTTATTTACTATTTTACGTTCATCCTCCTTTATTATTTGTCACAGTGTTTGCTATTTCACTTTCAAACTAAAATAGTTTACATCTAAACTACATATTATTATAACCAAAACTAAAATAATATACACCCTAAACACAAATTATTATAATCAGCATTCTATAATAACCAGTGACTATAATAACTAATATAGTATCATAAACTCCTGTTTGTAGTTTATTTTAACCCAAGCATAATTTAATTAGTTAAAGGATATAATATATTCATAAATATTAAATATTAAAATCACTCATTCACATGCTAGAAAAACTAGAATAAAGTTGTATTTAGAGAAAAGTAAAATACATACCAAATTAAGGGTTTTTTTTTTAAAAAAATAAAAATAAAAAGATAAAAGTAGTTTATCATACTATAATATATATTAAAATCACCCACTCACATGTTAGAAGAACTAAAAAAAAATTGCTATATTTAGAGAAAAGTAAAATACATACCAAATTAAGGGCTTTTTCCTAATTTAAAAAGATAAAAAGTAATTTATTATGATAAAAATGGATAAAAATAATTTATCATATTATTATTAATATAATTGAAAAACAAATAATACTTATTTGAATCCAATAGAAAAATATTACAATATTTAAACCTCCTGCTTTTAGGAACCAAGGCCATTTTAAAACCAACAAAATTAATAATTTATTGATATTATGAGATTGATGTACAATTTTAAATGGGATTCTCTTATTTTAGTGGTTACTGATTTTTATAAATTATTTATAGATATTAAGTTATGATTTTGTTTGCGATCCATTTTCGTTTTTATATTTTAAAAAACAATAAATATAAAGAAAATAATAAAAGTGTGTTTTATACATGTTTTTAAAAACGATTTCTAAAAAACTCGAAATAACCATTTTGAAAAACAATAAATTGTCGTTTTCTTTGTTTTTAAATTTTGTTTTAAGAAACTGTGAACATGAGATGAACTGTTGTATTTCCAAATTCATAACCAAACACAATTTTTGAATTTTGAATCCAAATTTTAAAATTTTAAATTGAAATCAAACATGTTTTTGAATATAATGAAAAATAATAAATTGTTTTTATACTCCATAAAATTCCTTATTTTTAAAAATAATTTTCAGATCACACCTTAAATTTTGTCTATTATATATATATTTTTTTAATTGTGTGTCAAATAAATAAATTAATTTTATAAAATATGTAATAAGCTTTTGAACTTTTAATTTCGTTTAGATATGGCAGTGACCTAATTAATATTTTTTGAAAATTGGGTGTGCTATATGTAAAATTGAAACCTTAGAGTTCTATTAGATAGATAATTTTATTGTCAATTTTTTCAGTCGTAGATTTATTAGATACAAAATTGAACTTGAAAGTTGAGAAATGCTTTTGATATTTTTAAAATTGTTCAAAAAATAAAATATTGATATTTGTGCAAAAAGTAGATGGACAAAGTCAATATTTTACAGAAAAAAGGTTAAAATATAATTTTAGTCCTCAAAATTTAAAATTTGTTCAATTTTAGTATTTATACTTTCCATCAATTTTAAATTTAATCTCTCAAAATTAACTTTTAACGAAAATTAAATAAATGATATTAATAATTTTTATGTAACAAAATAAAACATGAAAATATATATTTTAAATTTATACTTTTATAGTAAAGTTGTTATCAACCACATTTTAAAAAAAATAAAAACATACTAGTATTATGACTAAATTTAAAATTTATTAAAATATAATTATTAAATTTAGATAAATAAAAATATAATAACTAAATTTGAACAAACTCTAAAGTAAAACTAAAACACGATGCAAATATTGAGATTTTAATTTCACTAAAACTTCAACGGAAGTATCAATAAAATTTCAATTTCTATAATTATTTTTGGAAGATTTTATTAAAATAAAAAAATCAAACTTAAATTAGTAACTAAAGATTATTATATTTGTAGATTTTTTTACGATATAAAGAAAATATTTCAACAAATAATAATAATGATAAAAAAAGAAATTAAAAGGGGAAGCAGGCGCAAGTTAGCATATGAAGCGCATCTCATTGTCCAAAGCTTCACTATTCGTACCCTCTCACCCACACATCACAAACCTTCTCTCTCTCTCTCTCTATATATATATATATATTTATTTATTTTAATTTTTTAAATTTAATTTTAAATTTATTTATTTTCATCATCTTCTTCATTCGCTCTCTACGTGAATTTCATTAAAAAAAAAAAAAGAAAAAAGAAAAAAGAAAAAAAAGGAAAAACAGCAAAAGTAAAGAGAAAAACCAAAACGAACGAACGAACGAACGAACGAAGCCCTCAAAAGAGAAACGAAACAATGAAGCAGAGTATATCTGAAGCAGTATCTTCATCATCCACCACGGCTTCATCGGACCACTCTCAATCCTCCTCCTCATCGTCGTCTTCATCGTCGACGACGCCGTTGGAGAAGCCTCAATCCATATCCGCTGCAGCTGCCGCCGAGGATTTGGCCGTCGGTTCAAGAGATGGCGGCGGTGCACAAGAAACGGTTACAGTCGATCGACGAGGGGACTTCTCCGCGGTTTGTAGATGGACAGTACAAAATTTTCCGAGAATCAAGGCTAGGGCTCTATGGAGCAAGTACTTTGAGGTTGGAGGTTACGATTGTCGCTTATTGATATATCCAAAAGGGGATTCCCAAGCACTCCCTGGGTATATTTCAATCTACCTTCAAATCGTCGACCCCCGCGGCACATCCTCTTCTAAATGGGATTGCTTTGCGAGTTATCGTCTGGCTATCGTCAACGTTCTCGATGATTCGAAGACCGTTCATCGGGATTCATGGCATCGTTTTTCGAGCAAGAAGAAGTCACACGGATGGTGCGATTTTACTCCTTCTTCCACCGTGTTTGATTCTAAGCTTGGTTATTTGTTTAATAATGAGTCTATTTTGATCACTGCTGATATTCTGATTCTCAATGAGTCTGTAAACTTTACTCGGGATAACAATGAGCCAGCCTCATCTATGATGATGACATCCTCGCTTGTTGCTTGCCCTGCGCCTGAGGTGCTCAGCGGTAAGTTCACATGGAAAGTTCATAATTTTAGTTTGTTTAAAGAGATGATTAAAACACAGAAAATAATGAGTCCTGTGTTCCCGGCTGGAGAGTGTAATTTGAGGATTAGTGTCTATCAGAGCTCAGTTAATGGGGCTGAGTATTTGTCAATGTGTCTAGAGAGCAAGGATACCGAAAAGACAGTAATATTACCTGATAGGAGTTGTTGGTGTTTGTTTCGGATGTCCGTGTTAAACCAGAAGCCTGCTTTGAATCACATGCATCGAGACTCATATGGGAGATTTGCAGCTGATAATAAGAGTGGGGACAATACCAGTTTGGGGTGGAATGACTATATGAAGATGTCTGATTTTGTTGGGCAAGATTCTGGTTTTTTAGTTGACGATACTGCTGTATTTAGTACCTCCTTTCATGTGATCAAGGAGTTTAGTAATTTTTCAAAGAATGGCGGATTAATTGGAGGTAGAAATGGAAGTGGAATTAGAAAATCAGATGGTCACATGGGGAAATTCACGTGGAGGATCGAGAACTTCACAAGGCTGAAGGACCTATTGAAGAAGAGGAAGATTACAGGTCTTTGCATCAAGAGCAGGAGATTTCAGGTTGGGAACCGCGACTGTCGTCTCATTGTTTATCCTCGAGGTATGTACAAACTTCTCCCAGAAAAATTCTCTGCTGTATACACGAAACCAAAATTAGATTAGAAAGAGGACGAGATATCCTACTAAAAGAAAGAAAGAAAGAAAAACTCAAGCATGTAGAATTTTATCCCATATGATTGTGTTTAAGCACTTTTAGATTTCTCTTAATTTTTAAACTTTGTTTGGCATTCCAGCCTGCCGTGGTTAAGATGTAGGTAACTTTTTTTTTTTTCATTGTGGTTTTTTTCAGCTGAACATTTTTCAAGCGTGTCTCACTCTGTATGATTTGTCTGCTGCTCTGAGATCAAAACTTGTATATTAATATAGCGCTTTCAAGTTACTCGTACACTTCATATCTTCTTGCTGGAAATGGTTTGTGTTGAGACAACATTTGGTTAGATTATGCTGGATGTCTCTGATGGTTGGACATCATTGTTATTGTTTCCATATTGCTAGAGTTGCATATTAAGTTGATTAACAATTTAACAGGACGCATATACTGTTGTTTGTTGTTAGTCCTTGTATTAGAATACCTTGATGAAATTGTCCTTTTTACTTGCTGGTACCAGGGCAGTCTCAACCACCATGTCACCTTTCAGTCTTTCTTGAAGTTACGGATTCAAGAAATACTTCCAGTGATTGGAGTTGTTTTGTGAGTCATCGGTTGTCAGTAGTAAACCAGAAGATGGAAGAGAAATCTGTTACAAAGGAGTCTCAAAACCGGTACTCTAAAGCTGCAAAAGACTGGGGATGGCGTGAATTTGTCACACTTACCAGCCTCTTTGATCAGGATTCCGGGTTTCTGGTTCAGGATACTGTAATATTCTCAGCAGAGGTCCTTATATTAAAGGAGACATCTGTGATGCAGGATTTTATTGATCAAGACATGGAGCCATCTGGTTCCAGCTCTTTGACGGATAAGGTCGCAAAAAAAAGTTCATTTACATGGAAGGTGGAGAACTTCTTGTCCTTCAAGGAAATAATGGAGACTCGTAAAATTTTCAGTAAATTCTTTCAAGCTGGTGGATGTGAGCTCCGTATTGGTATGTCTTTTGCATCTTCCTTAATTAGGTGGCCACCCTGTTGTTTGTAACTTCTTATAAAATTTGTCGTGAGCATGTATATTAAATTTGCTTAAAACTTTGCAGGTGTCTATGAGTCCTTTGACACCATTTGCATCTATCTGGAGAGTGATCAGTCTGTTGGCAGTGATCCAGATAAAAACTTTTGGGTCAGATACAAAATGGCCGTGGTGAATCAAAAGTATCCAGCAAAAACTGTGTGGAAGGAGTCTTCTATTTGTACAAAGACATGGAATAATTCTGTTTTGCAATTCATGAAGGTATCAGATATGCTAGAGGCAGAAGCGGGGTTTCTTGTACGAGATACAGTTGTTTTTGTATGCGAAATACTGGATTGCTGCCCTTGGTTTGAGTTTTCAGATCTTGAGGTCAGTGGATGTTGCCTTGGTTTTGTTTTCTTTTTTCTTTTTGTTCTCTTTTACAGGAGACAAATATTTCACTTTTTTAAAAAAATTTAAAATCCAAGATTTCATTGAGAAAAATGAAAGAATTCAAAAGGATGTATGGATGGGCAGCAAACTAAGTGAACTAACTATACAAAAATGAGTTTACAATTCCTATCATCTCCATAGGCTATTATAAATCAGTTATTTCAAAATTAATATTTTTGAACTCCCATATCTTTCTTATAACCGTACATCTCTTTTGATCAATTGGAGAAATCTCTTGGAACTCCTTTGGTTTGGGCTATTGCCCTTCTTTTGTAAATTTCATACATCAATGAAATTTGTTTCCTAAAAAGAATAAAAAACTCCCTTATCTTTTACAATGTGAGATGGGTATGTGATTTGTTTTCAAGAGGTACCTTCCTTTTCAGGTTTTGGCTTCAGAAGACGATCAGGATGCTTTGACTACTGATCCAGACGAACTCATTGATTCAGAAGATAGCGAAGGAATAAGTGGTGATGAAGAAGACATTTTTAGAAACCTTCTATCCACAGCTGGGTTTCATTTAACATATGGGGACAATCCTTCACAACCACAAGTCACTTTGCGAGAAAAACTTTTAATGGATGCTGGTGCAATTGCAGGCTTTCTTACTGGACTTCGTGTTTATCTTGATGATCCTGCTAAAGTTAAGCGCTTACTTCTTCCTACTAAGCTATCCGGTAGCAATGATGGAAAGAAGGTCTCAAAGACAGATGAGTCGTCCCCCAGTTTAATGAATTTGCTGATGGGAGTCAAAGTATTACAGCAGGCAATTATTGATTTACTGTTAGATATAATGGTCGAGTGTTGTCAACCTTCAGAAGGGGGCTCTGGAGATCATTTGGAAGCAAATTCAAAGCCTTCTGTTCCTAGCAGTGGAACAACCACCACACCACTGCAAGATGAAATTGAAAATGCAGCAACGGAGGTGGAAGATTTTCCTCCATTTCAGAGATTGGATTCCATAGAGGAAAGTAGTAGTGCTCCTGCTGTACAAAGCTCTGACATGATTAGAACTGATAGGCAGGGTAAGTCTCTACCTGAAGACCTAATACATCCACCTGAAACATCTGCTGGGGTTTCGGAGAATGTCTTCCTTCGTACAAAGGTACATTTTAATGCTGCTTCAGTGGTGAACAACTTTCTTTTGTTCCTTGACATTTATTGGTAGAACAAATTGAATCGCAGACCAAGTGGCCTGAGCAATCTGAGGAGCTTTTAGGCTTGATTGTAAATTCATTGAGAGCCCTAGACGGGGCTGTCCCTCGAGGATGTCCTGAACCAAGAAGACGGCCTCAGTCTGCACAAAAGATTGCTCTTGTGCTGGATAAAGCTCCCAGACATCTACACTCTGACCTGGTTGCGCTAGTACCTAAATTGGTCGAGCATTCAGAACATCCTTTGGCTGCTGGTGTGCTTCTAGAACGGCTTCAACAGCCTGGTGCTGAGCCTGCACTGCGAATACCTGTAAGTGCAGTGTTATATATCCTCATTTCGACCCTTATTCACTGAATTACCTTTGACCTTCCGCATTTGCTTTAAGGGAACAACTATGTGTAATTTCTGAGCTCGTATGGTTAATTTTGTATTGGAATTTTTATTTCTTCTAAAATTTGATTTTAGGATGCTTCTTTCTCTTGATTGGGGCAATGTTTTTCCTTAGGTCTTTGGTGCTCTCAGTCAATTGGAGTGTGGCACTGAAGTTTGGGAACAAATTCTATTTAAATCTGTTGAGTTTTTAGCAGATTCAAATGATGAGCCTCTTGCTGCAACTATAGATTTTGTTTTCAAAGCTGGAGCTCAGTGCCAACATCTCTCTGAAGCGGTATGTATATGGAGTAATTGGGCATTGCTTATATTTTCTTCAACCTTTGTACGCTTTTATTATGTTTTCTTTTCTGAGCACTGCAACTCTATTCTGCTTCATTCTATAGGTGAGATCTGTACGTGGTAGGCTGAAGAATTTGGGCATGGAGGTTTCCCCATGTGTTCTTGATTTATTAAGTAAGACTGTAAATAGTTGGGGTGATGTTTCTGATATTATACTCAGAGATATTGATTGTGATGATGATGCCGATGATTTCTGCTCAAAAATATCACGTGAGCTTTTCTTATTTGGTGAACCTGGCCCCGCTTCAGAAAGTTTGCATCCATTGGATGAACAAGATTTACATGCTGCTCGTCATTTTTCTGATATTTATATCTTGATTGAGATGTTATCGATACCTTGTCTTGCCGTTGAAGCATCACAGACATTTGAGAGAGCTGTAGCTCGTGGTGCCATCACGGCTAAATCTGTTGCTGTGGTGTTGGAAAAACGTCTTGCTCAAAAAGCAAATAGTAACACTAGATTCGTAGCCGAAAGCTTCCAGCCTGGAGATTCTGTAATAGATGGAGAAACTAGCGAGCAGCTGAGAGTCCAGCGGGATGATTTTACTTCAATTGTTGGTCTTGCTGAAACATTAGCACTCTCTAGAGATTCTCGTGTTAGAGGGTTTGTGAAAATGCTGTATCCATTATTATTTAAGTGGTATGCAAGTGAGTCATATAGAGCCAGGATGCTAAAAAGATTGGTTGACCGTGTAACCAGCAGTGCAGACAATAACCGTGAAGTAGATATGGATTTGGAAATTCTGGTTATGTTGATTGGTGATGAACAAGAACTAATCAGACCTGTGCTAAATATGATGCGAGATGTTGCAGAACTAGCAAATGTTGACCGTGCTGCGCTCTGGCACCAGTTATGTGCTACTGAAAATGAAAACATGCGTATCCGTGAAGAAAGCAAAGTAGAAATTTCAAATATGGTGAAAGAAAAAACTGCTCTGTCACAAAAGTTGAGTGAATCTGATGCTATGAATATTCGCCTTAAGGTATTTGATTCTGGCTTACCCATATACATTGCTCATAACTCATAAGTTAGATTCAGTTGCCTATGAAATGATATATGGATGCTGAGATTCAATAAATAGTGTTGAAGAAATCATGGTGAATTTGAAAACTAAAATATTAAACTTAACCATAAAACTTACATGATTTTTCTAACTTTTAAACACGTGATATAAACATAAAAAGTTAACGAAATGCTTTTGGACTTGATTCATGTCAAGAATTTTATTTAAACTTTTTATTATCCATTTGTTTCACGGTTGTTGATCTTCAAAAAAAAAAAAAAAAAAAATTGACAGAATGAGATGAAGGCTGAGATGGAGCGATTTTCTCGTGAGAAAAAGGAACTTTCTGAACAAATGCATGACATTGAGAGTCAGCTTGAGTGGCTTCGCTCTGAGCGAGATGATGAGATTGTGAAGTTAACAGCAGAGAAGAAAGTTCTCCATGATCGTCTCCATGATGCTGAGACTCAAATTGCACAACTGAAATCCCGAAAACGTGATGAGATGAAGGTATCAATTGATGCTTTAAGCTAATTATTCAGCTAATGACTATCCTTTCTTCATGGGCAGTAAGTTGTTGTTTGGATCATGATCATCCCTATTTGAATTAATCTTTACACATGTTTTGAGAAAAATGAATGGTAAATTCAGCTGTAACCAAAAAACTGATAGGAAAGCATTTGGCCAAGTGAGAAAGTTCTCCACAGATTTTTGTTGACATCTCCGTTTGATTCTTATCAGTAGTCAGGAGATGATGTACTAATAAGTTTCTGTATTAGATGCTCGAAGGAGTTCTTTAAGCTGAATCGTATTCTAAATGATCTGACTTTATGGTTACTGCATACTGACTTAAATTCATTACTACTGTTGTATCTGATATGCATCTTTTATCATTGAAAAGTTGAAATGTGACATTGATGCTGCATTATGCTTAAACATTTATTTTCCATAAAAATTTTGAATCTTGAATAACTGAGCTAGAACTGTAGGTGCCATTGGCAGCATCAAGTGTTGTACTTGTACATGTATGGTCTCCTATATGTCTATCTATGGAAAGTGTTTAAGATTGTACAGATAGAAATAGTCGGTTGAATGAATAAACATTTGATGTTCAAATGTCAATTTCCTAGTATTTAATTATAGAAAGTGGTAATTAATGGAAATAAAAAATCTTAAACTTCAATCCAAGAGAACAGTAATGAGGTCTTTATCCAATAGAAAATAGAAAAGAAAAGAAAATAGTTGTGAGGCTTCAAGGGAGAACATTGATGTAAAACAGGGGAAAATGTACATCTCCCTACAGCTCTTATAACTTCTCTTTTTCTTTTGATCAATTGGAGAAATCTTTTGTAACTCTTCGAACATGTGCCATTCTTCTGCATTCATTATCCATTGCTATTGTGATTTTACTGTTGGTTATGTTGCCTTTTTTTTAAAAAAAAAAAATATTTTAATTTTATTTTTTTTATTTGAGAATGAATAAAAGAATACGATGGTATACAAAAAGACAATTCCTCAAAAGAAGACTCTCCTAAAGGAAAGGGTTTCAAGAATTGAGTTGCTATATGTTCACATTCTACTGGAAGTCTTAACTGTTTTCTTTCAATATCTTGTTCTTGTCTTGTATGATCAATCGCTTTAAGCTTGTTAATGACATCAATCTCTAATATGGCAGAAAGTAGTGAAAGAAAAAAATGCACTTGCTGAGAGATTGAAGAGTGCCGAAGCTGCTCGAAAAAGATTTGATGAACAACTGAAACGGTATGCAAATGAGAATATGACTAGGGAAGAAATCCGGCAGTCGCTAGAAGATGAAGTTCGCAGGCTTACACAAACAGTTGGACAGACTGAAGGAGAAAAGAGGGAGAAGGAGGAGCAGATTGCTCGATGTGAAGCATATATTGATGGAATGGAAGCAAAATTGCAGGCCTGCCAGGTTTCTTTCTACTTTGACATGATAGCAATCTCTCTGTTAGATTTCTGTGTGCTCATTTAAATCTGTTTCCTGCCAAATTTAACGTACAAAAATATTGTAGCATTAGAGTCTATATATTATGTATTGGTCTTGTTGGGTCTGCATCATATTTGGCAAAAATATCTTCAACAGTTAAGATTTATTGTGCAAGTAATTTAACTCGTACAGGGGTCATTGTATGAGATAGTTCGAATTTGTTCGAGGAAGTTGTTAATCACAACAAATGAGCTAAGGTAGAAAAACGTTGAGGATTAGATTGTGGGAGAGAGGTACCCTTGAAAATTTTCCATCTGGCTAACCTTCCACCTGACACAATGATTGTTTATTGAAAAAAAAAAAAAAAAAAAAGAGAACACTGGGGGAGTACCCTTAAAAATCTATCAACCTCTTTATTTTTCCTTGCTACAGTGATCCAGTATGTACCACATATTTTACTCTTGCACTCCAAATCCCGGTTCTTATCAAAGGCAGCAGAGCATTTTCCTGGGATGGATCCGAAATCTATAGAACACTGGGAGTCTTCGTGGATGTGTTGGAGATAATCAAACATCTCAGTTGGATTTGAATTGGTTAGTATTGAAATAATATCTGATCAGGTATTGAACGCTAGGAGTTTGGTTGCAATTATGAGATTGGATGGGCTGAAAGAAGTGCTGGTCTCATTTTTAGAGAATAAGGGGAGATGGGCTGGAGGATGAGTGTAGCCCAACCAGGAATAAGCTTGAAATGGTTTTTTTTTTCATGAGAAACAATTTCATGGATGGTATGACAATACAAAAGAGGGGTACTTCTCAAAAGAGAAAGCATAAAAGAGCTCTTCAATTAGAGGTGAGGGATGAAAATTGGAGAGCATTTACACCTAAGCTAAGCTAATACTATTTCAACTGTTTTGAGCATGGTTTGCAAGAGATGTAGTCTGGTGCATGGAAATTGCTCTAGCGAGTAAAGAAGTATTCATACCTAAATAAGACACCTGAAGTGAACTCGTGAATTTGGGGAGGCAACTTAACATTTTTGCCATGGCAATTTTTTTTTTCAACCTAGAGAGGGGGAGTTTTTTAAGAGGGTTGAAACGGAGGCCCACCTTTTCATTTATATATTGAAAAGTTACAAGAGTCTCAGAAGTACCCCACACTTAAAACTGACTCACAAGCACCCAAAATGAAGCCCACCACCCTCCTAATGTAATGCAATGACCGAAATAAACGAAAACTACTGAAATCTTTACCTATAGAAATTCCATGAGCAATGAAGTTTTGAACTTTTAAACACAACTCCCCATTCTTTAAAAGCTCATTTGAAAATTGAGCTATTTCTCAGGGTATCATTCAAATCACTTTCCCACAATTACTTAGCTCTTCAAACAAAGAGATCCACGCGAAAAAATCTTGTCTTCTGCTACTGAAAGGCAAACATCCCACTACTGACCGACTATCTTCAAGGGTGAATTGTGAAGAACTGTCAAAGAAATCTGTATAAGGGCTGGGGTAGGCAAGTATCAGGATTTAGATTGTGGCGAGAGAACTCTTTTTGAAGGTTGTTAACCTTTATATTCTTCCTTGCAGCAGTTGTTCAATACATTTTTTCCACACACCACACACCACACACCACGCACCACACAGACACACACACATTTATTTATTTATTTTCCACCCCTATTTCCAGTTATTATCATAGGTTTTGTTGGATAAGCAGAGTATTAGGAAGAAATCTAATCAATATTGAAGATGCTTATTAAACATGTTTTTATTTTTGTATTATTCTTGAGAATTTTGCGGAAGTTAATCTATCAGCACAATGTGCGAACAACTCTAGACCCATATTGGATTAATGCAACTTTTTCTTCTCTGGCAGCAATATATCCATTCACTTGAAGCATCGCTACAAGAGGAAATGTCAAGACATGCCCCTCTGTATGGTGCTGGTTTGGAAGCTCTGTCAATGAAGGAGCTAGAGACATTATCCCGAATTCACGAAGAAGGATTAAGGCAAATTCATACTCTTCAGCAGCGCAAAGGGAGTCCGGCTGGCAGTCCTCTTGTGAGCCCCCATTCCCTCTCTCACAGTCATGGGTTGTACACTTCTGCACCGCCTCCAATGGCAGTTGGTATGCCTCCTTCACTCATTCCCAATGGCTCAGGGATCCACAGCAATGGGCATGTTAATGGTGGTGCAGTTGGACCATGGTTCAACCATGCTTGATTGAACACTCGTTCACGGCCACAATGGTAACACACAGCCATTTTTTTCCCTCCCTAATAGAGCTAAGATGGATAACATCACGAGAGAGGATGTTACTTTTTTCTTTTTCTTTTTCTTTTTCTTTTTTTGAGTTGGCATTTTGACTGGTTTAGCGGTTCGGGGAGCGGAATGCGAGATTGAATGAAATAGCAATAGCACATGGTTTATGAATATAGGGTTCTCATAGTTGAGTTTGTGAGGATTCTAGTTGATTCCGTTCCTGGTATCGAGCAGTTGCAAATGCCATTCATATGCATTTCTCTTTTTAAGTCATTATCGGTAAATAGGCCATCCCAGAAAATCCCTTGTCATTTCTTTTTACCATCTTGTTCTCTGATTCAAATTTCCTTCATGCCTTTACTGACTGAGGTAACAGACATCAACTAAATACACGTCGTAATTGGCTGCATTAAGAGAAGTTTCTCTTGGTTAATAACCAAGCATACTGTCCGTGTCGCTTCAGTATGACTTTTGGATGAGAATGGACAATTTGGTGTGCTAGATCGTTTATCATTTCATTGCACGAATAACTTTAAGTAGAAGAAGTCGAGTAGACAGATTAGTTCGAGTTGAGAAGGAAAAAAATCAAATGAACTGAAGAAGCATGTAACTGAGGAACAGAAAAGAAAAAGGGTAGATTTCCTTTTCCCTTCTAAATTCCAAATAAAGAATCCTCATTATTTGAATCGCATCTCATGTATCTGAGCATTTTAGTAACAATTTCCTCTTCCAAATAATTTGATGGGTGCATTGCTCAAAGTGACCTCAAATTATCAATTGGTTTTTGGAATGTTCTTATTGTTGTATTACTCTACTCATCAAAGTTGTGCCAAAATGATGTTTTTGATAATGTATATGCTATATAGTAGGTCCATATAAAATGCTAAAGCAGAAACAAACTAATGCACAATCTTCAAGGAAATCGCCCATTTCGCTTCTACGTGTTTAACTTCTATTTTTATCGTCGTGTTGAATGTCTAATGTCTACGTGTAGAAAATTTATACTCTTAATCTTAAATATTTGCAAGGCAATTTTTAAAGTTGAATATGTTGATAATAAGATCTGGGTTAAAATACCATTTGGTTTGAGACATTTTCAAATATATTAAAATAAATCAAAATACTTACAAAGTAAAATTTTAGATCTATTATCTATAGAATTTTATCTCTTTCTATCATTGATAGAATTTGAAATTTTGCTATACTTTTTAAACTATTTTCAGCAGTTTTGTCATTTGGTTTATACACTTAAATTTGTTTAATTTTAATCTATTTTATCCTCTTTGTTTTTAATAAATCTTAAATTTAGCTCCTCAAAATTTATTTTACCAAAAATGGTTACCTAATAAATTAATAATAATGATTTTCAGGGAGGAATATATTTTCAAAGTTTATAGGCAATATGTTGATATGTAATACTTTTTTAAAAGAAAAATAAACAATAAACTAGTGGTAAAAATTATTTAAAAGTACGAGTACTAAAATATATAGACCAAATTAGTATTTTTACCAGAAGATCTACAAGAATACAATAATCAAGAAAGGGTTCGTGTAGTTTTGTATTGATCATCGAAAAGAATCGATATATTGCTTGTACTATCAATTTTGATTTCCCCCCATCCCAAGCATCAATTCAAGAAAAATTTGTACAAATGACCCAAAAATTGGACAAATGTCAAATAACCTAGTTTTTGAAAAAATATCAAATGACTCTGGCTACGTCAAATTTAATTAAGATTACCAAAATATACTTGTGCACACGCGTATCCTGCCTTCTATTCTTTTTCTCACTCACAAATCACTACTCTTTCTATGTCTCCTGCTCGATCTCATTCTCGCTCTCTCTCTTGGTTTCGCTCTCTCGCTCCTCTTTTTCTCTTTTTTTTTCTCACTCACAAATCACGATTCTCTCCATGTCTCTCGCTCTCCCTTTGCCTTGGTCTCTCTCTTCCTTTCTTCACTCACAAAGCCATTCTCCCTCATTCTTACTCAAGAGTTGGTCGTGTCGAAGTTGTTCGTGTAAAATCGCCGTACCGAAGAAAAAGACAAAGACGCACAAAGGAAGAAGAAAAGAGAGGGAGAAAGACGAGTGAGAGAAGAAGAGAAAAAAATATACAAATATATATAAAAAAATAACAATACGATAACTTTACGTGGTCACGACATCAGCAAACTTTACATTTAAAAAAAAAACTAGGCCAGTTGCTATTTTGGACCTTTAAAAACCGTTTCGTTTTTCAAATTCTTTGTTAATTCAATATATTTGAAAAAAAAAACTTCCAAAATATAAGGCTAAAATTGTAATTTTTCTTTTGAAAAACAAAGATATTGACAAGGATAACCATTATTTGACTGACAAGTGACAACATACCATAAAATGCTCATTGCCACAATAAGAAAAGGAGGGAGAGAGATTTAAGGAAAGCCAAGAAAACAGAAGGTGGAGAGAGAGAGAGGTAAATTTTTTTTTTTTTTTTTTTTAAAAAAAAGGAAAAAGAAAAAAGAAAAAAGAAAAACAGAAAAACAGAAAACGTGTCCTCTCATAAACACAACACAGAAGCACTTTTGCTCTGTTTTGTCTAATGAGTTAAGACAAACCACTTCCACATATTGTTGTTCCCTTTCAGTTCTAACAAAAAGCTTAAAAAATTCAATTCTTTTTCAAAATTTTTATATAAAGAGTTTGTGTTTTTTGTGTGTGTTTAATTAGAGGTTAAAAGCAAAGGATCTTCTAGATTCTTTCTTTTAATCTCAACCTTAATTAAAATTAAAAGTGTGATTATGGATGTAAGCTGGCCATGGCCTACTCCCACATCTTCTCCTACTTTACCTCTGTATGACTTTTCTTTTCCCTTTGCCCTTTTTTTTTTTTTTTTCTTTTCTTTTTCTTCCTTTTTTCCTCTCTAATTTCTTCTTTCCCTTTTATCTATTTTTGCATTGTAAAGCAAAAATTCATCCCTCAATTCATGCATTGCCCTCTAATTATAGCTTTCTTTAGGGCCATTTCCATGGTTGACACTTACATTTCCCATTCTTCTCATCTTCAATCTCTCTCTCTCTCTTTGTTTCTCTTTCTTTTCTCTTCTGTGAAAAAAGAAATAATAATAATAATAATAATAATAATAATTTTGCAGCATGAAGAATGTTTGTTGGCCTTACTTTGATCCTGATTTTGATACTCTTCCTGAGAGGATAAATGGCCCAACGTAAGTATTTAACTTCTTGTTACCTGATGTTTCCTTTCAGATATAACACTCTAATTATCTTCATCCAAATTCCAACTTAATCATTCTTCTTCTTCTTCGTCTTCTTCTTCTTCTTCTTCTTGTAGTTGCAGGGTCTGCATTGACAATGAAAGCATGGAGGATTGCACCATTGTCAAGGTAAATATTAATTTGTGGGTTTGTTTTTTCATTGGCTACTAATTGATGAGATGATGGATGGGCTTCATTTTTGGTGCAGGTTGATAGCTTGAACAAACAAGGTCTCCTCCTTGAAGTGGTTCAAATTTTAACAGATTTGAACCTTTCAATCTCAAAAAGCTACATTTCTTGTGATGCAGGCTGGTTCATGGATGGTACCCTTCTCATTTTTCTCTCTTTTTCTCCAAATATGAATACTTTTCTTCTTTCCCATATCTTCTTCAATTTGGGATTATCTTTTTTTTTTTTTTTTACTGCAGTTTTTCATGTAAAAGATGAGCATAGCCACAAACTTACCGACCAGAAAGTCATCAACTCGATCCAACAGGTCCGTAAACGTTCACTCTTCTTTTTGACTCTTTATATTGTTTCTTCTTTTTAACATCGACTTGATTTAGCTGCTTTCCATGGACGTGCAGGCCATTGGAACAACCAAAGGACCCGATAACTCGGCCAAAACCAGACGCTATGTTAACAAACTTCTGAATTCTGACAACTCCGGCGAACATACGGCAATTGAAATGACCGGTACCGACCGGCCCGGTCTCTTCTCTGAGATATCTGCTGCATTGGCTGACCTCCATTGCAACGTTGTGGAAGCTCATGCTTGGAGCCATAATGCTCGTTTGGCCTGCATTGCTTACATTTCGGACCAATCTACAGATAGTCCTATTGAGGACCCCCATCGGCTCGCCAACATTGAGGAGCATCTCTCCACTGTTCTCAGGGCGGCGACTGCCCCTCCAATTGCCAGTTGGACGCATACCCTGCAACAAGAAGTGAAGATATCAGCCACAATAACAACCAATGTGGAGCGGCGGCTACACCAACTCTTGGTCTCGGTTAAGGATTATGATTGGACCTCTGAATCCATTTCGAAGAGACCTAAAAGAAATGAAGAGTGGAGGAAGACAACGGTGAGCATTGAAAGCTGTGATCAGAAAGGATACTCAATTGTCAGCATCGAGTGCAAGGATCGGCCGAGGCTTATGTTTGACACAGTTTGTACTCTTACTGATATGCAATATGTAATCTTTCATGCTTCCATTAGCTCCAAGAAAGATTATGCTTTTCAGGTATCATCAACTACAACATTTTAATCTAACATTTACAATTGAAAATGTGTAAAGTATATTCTTCTAACCTATCGCTTTGGAATTGGTATGAACTTGTGATGCAGGAGTACTTTATCAGACATGTGAATGGGTACGCCTTGAATTCAGAGTATGACAAGCACAGGGTGGTAAAATGCTTAGAGGCAGCCATTGAACGTCGTGTTTGCGAGGTAAATCCCCCTAAACAAAAATTGAAATCAATTCCCGATAATACAGTCAGAGGAGCTGCAGATAAACATAAAGTTTAGAAAGTTTAGGAAACAGCTTGTGATTAACAAAATGTAAAGAAAGAAAGGACAAAAAAAAAAAGGAAAAGGTGCAAGTGTATTGATGTTGATCTCTTTTTGAATACAATATTATTTGGTCAGGGAGTGAGGCTGGAGTTATGTGCAAACAACAGGGTGGGATTGCTATCAGACATAACAAGGGTTCTGCGGGAAAATGGGCTGAATGTGGTGAGAGCAGACATAGCAACACAAGGAGAGAAGGCCATTAATGCATTTTATGTCAAAGACATTTCAGGCAAAGAAGTAGATATGGAGATGGTGGAGTCAGTGAAGAAAGAAATTGGCCCAGTTGTACTTCGAGTCAAGAACGAAACGAGCCCTCCATCGACGCCTCAAATTACCAGGTCTCGTTTCTCCTTCAGCGACATGCTCAAGTCTCAGCTCGAGCGCCTCTCTCACAACTTCATTGCTATCAGGCATTGACTCTGTCTTTCTCCTGGCAACAAGTCAAAGGGATTGCAGCAGAAACGAAACAAGAAAAAAAAAACGGGTCAGTTAGATGTTTATACATGTGTATGATATTGAGTTGACGTAGAATTAAATGTAAATATATGGGGTTTGGCAAAATGTGAAGATTGTGTGGCAGATGTTAGATGCAAATGTGCTGTCGAGTAGAAATTTGGATGCACATTCATAATAATGATGGAAAGAAACAAGTCTTTTATTTAGCGTTGTGATTTGTTGAATGGAATGGACGGCTTCCATGAGCCTAAACCTTTGAATTTAGAAGAGAAGATTACTATTCATACATTTGAGAAGATCTTTTATTGATTGGTTTGCTTTCAATCATCAACTAATCTTATGTTCAAACGGGATGAATGAAATTGATAAAGATCTAAGCATTTTAGTTTCCAAAGATAACCTGATTATGAAAATACAAAACTGATCACTGCAGAAGAATGGTTACAACACATATGAATCTAGATAGCAGGGTCCCTGCAAACATACATCACTTATATCCAGTTCATTTTACAATTCTCATCTCAGTGATGGTTTCGACATACAGTGGCAAAAGAATTCACACAACTCCGATTTCATATATTATCCTTTCAGAAACATAAGTGCATTCGTCTACCGCAGCAAGAGTTAATTCGTACATATCGTATTCAATCATATTGTAAAATTTCAATCCACGAACACTGAAGTATAGAATAAACAAAGAAGAGATGTAGACAACAGACCTGCTTCTTCTTTCGCGCCAAACTCCAAATCCTCCGGCCTTCTGTTCTTCTCCTGCGGACTCCTCGTAGCCGCAATCGACGAGAAGAAGAATTTACAAACAAAGAACAGTAATCAAACTTAGTGTTTGTAATTCAATTATTGAATTAATATGTTAATATTCTATTATCCTAATATATAATACAATAATTTTTAAATTTAAAATAATACATTATTTCAATCGTATTAATTATTACTTTCTTTTAATTAAATCTTTAGAGTATTTTTTTTAAAAAAACATTAAAAATACCACTAAAAGAAAAGTAAAATGTGATGCTTGAATTTTTCTATGAAGTTTAAATATTTTGTCCACTTTGCTACTCTCGACAATTTTTCTAAATATTTTGTTTTCTTAAATTTTGGATCTCATTAATTAAATTGTTTTTTAAGAGTATAAATGTGTGTATTTATTTTGTTTTTCTTTTACACATTTATCTCACTTATACGTTGAAAGAATCAATGTATTAATGTAACACACCCTCCATCTCGAATAGATGCATCATATTTTAAAGAGTGCGTTCCATCAACATCCAATGCACTAAGTCACTTAGGATTTCACTAAAAAAATCACAACTACTCGACGACGAAGGGTAGTATGGAAATTTAAGAAAAATGTAGGGATAAAAGAGACATGTAAAAATTCTCCCTACATAGCTCAGTTTAATATAGTAGAGATATATTTAAATAGAGCAAAATGTGACTTGATAGATAGTGACAAACAAATTATTCATACAACATGACATTTTGTTACTCGTTTTTCAAAAATTATTTTTAGTTATGTACAAATTATGAAAAAAAAAAACAACTTTTTCAATTTATCATGATTTTAAATTTAAAATTTTAAAATATGGAATTATATTTGGAAAGTTATTGTAACAAAATGACAAAAATGTTGAAAATAATGATATAAATCTATTAGTGTCTATCATTGATATAGTCTGAAATTTTATTATATTTTGTAAATATTTTAATTTAATTTGCTATATTTGAAAATGTTTAGAATAAATAGCAGTATTTTAGGTTGTAGACTTAACTAATTTTTCTTTTAAATTTTTAAAATGTATCATACAATGTATTATAAAATCATATAAAACATAATGATTATAATTGTATGAAATATTTAATATAAATCACGTTGTTTATAAGTAACAATTTCTTGTTTTTCTATAATATGAAGGAACATAAGGATAAAGTTTTTGTCTTCATTTTGTCTTTACATCTTTCAGTATTTCATATTTTGTCTTCAGTTACAACTATATGATTCGAGGTCGTTACACGCAAAGTTGTGTATTCGTTCGTTTATGGTTGTGATTTATACCACAAAAAAGAAATATCCCGCACCCTTTGTTCCATTACAACTAGTTAAATAGATGGAGATCATATATGTACATATTCCTTTAGCTATTTAGCACATTGTTTACTGTTATTAACTTCTTAGCCCAAGTGGCCAAGTTATGTTCATTAACAAAAGTGATACGATGAAAATAAGGTTTTCATTGATGATTATCACGAGGCTATGTAATATTTTCAGTTTGGTTGTATAACAATCTCTTGATTTTCGACTCTCTAGGTACCTAGGTATCTATCGTAATCGTCATTAACTTTAAGATTATGTCATCTTAAGATGTTGCTAAAGGACGACTTTAAATTACAAGCTAGTATTTTAGATGTCTAATTTTTAGAAACTTATCATTTCACCTTCGACTACATGAAATTCATAATATATTATATGTTTGTCTAAAGTAATTGTAATTATATAAAACTTCAAATTATCATAAAAAGTGTATTAATATTTATAGGCATACTCAGTATAAGAGCTTACAAATAAAATACCTGAGAAATATACATAAGTATTGAGTGATTGGTAGCAATGATGTCAAATAGAATGAGGTGAAATCATAACTTAAAGTTATGATGTAATTAGAATTTTTTTAGGATTTTGAAAGTGATTACAAACAGACTTCAAAATAGACATATATGCTGTATAATTAAATTCTTAAAGTTTTAGATTATATATAAGTAAAATTAATATTAATAATTTAAAAATATATATTAAAAACCAACACAGTACAAGATGTCTTTATCCCACGTTGGTTACAACAGGATGACCAATTTGGTACTTAAGTGGTTTGACTCTCTTGCTCTAACATGGAGATGAGTAAACTTAATAGGGAAGAATAAATTGCATTGTGCGATGTTGAATTTATCCAACAATTTCTTTTTTTGCACTTTCATTTTAAGAAATATTATCTTTGGAAGGAAGATACGACTCATTTTAAGAAAAGTATTTTAAACACATGAAAAAATGTATCTTATAGGTTAAACCATTATTCTAAACCTATAGATTTAGAGAACATCAATTTATTTGAATTCAATCATGACTTATGTAACTTGGATTGACACTTCCATTCTTCACACCACACTCATTAAACATAAACTCAACCAAAAAAAAAAAAAAAAGGAAAAAAGAAAACCCTAACAATAATAGGTGTCAAACTTGATTTTGGTTCATCAAATTTTCGTCCACAACATCTTCTTAAAAGGGTGGTTGGGATAAAGAGTGAAATAGTAAGGAGTAAAAAGTTATGAAGTGTTGGAGATTGTGAACTTCTGAGGTCCACAATATAAAATGTGTAATACTTAGGTGCATATTGGGATAGAGTTCACAACAACTACTTACATATAAAATTGATGTTTTTTTCTAGCAGTGAGACCCACCAACCCCTCAGGCTAAATATAGAGTGAAGTTCACAATATCTACTGCTTCACCCAACATTCAATGAGCTAAACTACAGAAGAAGTAAAAGAATGAAAATAATGACACATTAAAACATATGAACGCTAATCTATTTAAACACAACCAACAAATGAAAGAATTGGCTTTTGATCAGAAGAGATGAATTCCCACCCGACTTTGTATTTTAATCACTTTAACTAAAACAAGTACCTAAGTAAGATCGACGAAGTCGAGGCGCTGCACCTTTCTGTTCATCGATCAATGAATGTTAATCTTGAAGAAATGAGGAGATTCTTTTTCTTTCTGTTCATCAAGTATCTCGGAATATTGGCTGAGCTGTCCACTTGAGATGAAGATAAATCCGTCCTGATTTGGCTCCTTCCAATGGAAAACAATCCTGAATTTCCCCTTCCAATATTGCTCTGGTCAACGTCATTATGACCCTCCCCAGTTTATCCTGTATATAAATATTAAACAAGTGTTCAATGATCAAAGACACTCTCGATTGCCCATCAACTTGAGTTTTTGGATTTATTTGTAGTTTAGTATGGGTATTCATCAAGAGAAATTATGTTTGTTTGATATTCAAAGATTATTATATTTAGTTGTAATTCAATATGGTATCATAACAAGAGGTGCAATATTATTTCCTACTCGATGGGTGCAATATTATTTCCTATTTCGACTAAAAATTAGAAAATACCTCTCGAGAGTGGTAACCTAAATGGGGGTAGAAGTAGGAAATTCAAACGGCTTACCTTTAAGTTTTTGACATGTGTTTACTTTCTAAGAGGAAAAAAAAAAAACACAATGTCTCATTTTCCCCCTCTTCGAACCATCAAAAGATAAGTGGTGGAGAGTAGGAACTAGTTAATAGGGAAGTATTATTTGGAGGGTAACTCGTCCATATGTATCCCCCTCATCACTCACACAAAATAATAATAATAATAATAATACAAAAAATAAAAAATAAAGTTGTCAAATGACAAATTATGGTTGGACAATTTAGTAGAATGTACAAAGATAAGTGGTGTTGTCGGAATGCACCTAAATATACTTTTAGTGGGTAATATTTTACATGTTTTTTCAGTTGCTCAATCAGTGTCTTCAATAATTTATATGTTGATATTCAAACCATATAAAATGCCTAGGCTTCAATTTTTTTCCCCACCCAAGTTAGACAAAATTCTACAGTTGAATTGATTGAGATGGAGGAGATTACCTTTCCAAAAGTGTCATGATCCCAGACCTCTACCATCAGCATATCGTGTAATGCATCCTCCACCAGAAAGTCGAATGTTTGATTCCAGACAGGATTCACGGTGTCATGTACAACCTAGTGAAATCATCCAATGGTAAGATTTTAGGGTTTGATGTTTCAATATTGACGAGATAATTTTCGTTCTTGTTAACATATCATTAAGGAAATAGTAACAATGATAATCATTAACAATCAACTTGAAGGATTATTAACGACAAGAGTAATATAAAATGAAGGATTACTGGATTAGTATGAAGGTAATCAAAGAAAGTTGTTAAAAGACATGGTGCAAACTAGTGTGTGCGTGTGTATATATATTATTTCATTCTTTCAATACAAAACTGAGAACCTCACCCTGGTTTTAACTTTGGTCTCGGATTTCTTCATAATGAGAACAACGTAAGGGTCGGCTTTTCCCATGAAATCTACAGCAGGCAAATCTTCAGCAGCTATTACTGTTACAGATAGCACTCCTCTTACAATCACATCCCTCTTCTTTGGGGAGCTTTGTTTCCCAAAATCTGCATCTTCGGAACCATTCGGAGCTGTCTTTAGAGCCTTCTCAACTGAGGTCAATGCATAATCTGGGTTAAATGGGTTTGTATAGAGGCTCTGATCGGTGCCAAAGGGATAGTAAAGAAGCTCCAAATGCACCTGTGAACATGCATAAAAGTTAATTAGATTACTCTGGTTAAGACAACCCAAATTAAGTTGGAAGCGATGTCATGGATTACTGACCTGACCCCTGTATTTGTTATCTCTTTGGATCTCCAAATCTTTGACCAGCTTCAACCAAACATCCTTCACTTTACCGGGCTCGAGGTCCTTTAATGCTACTTGAGCACAGCCAATTAGTTCAGAGGCCTGAACTCCTTCATCGTCAAAAACTCTTATAGTCAAGTGCTGAGTAGATGCATCTTCAACAATAAAATCAAAGTGCTCGTTCCATATGGGATTCAATTGATTATTCTGACCGGATACAACAAAAGGAAAACTTATTTCATTCAGCCATTAAAAACCGAAAACAAAATGAAAAGAAAAACTTTGTCTTACAATGGTTTTACTTGTTTTCATTCTCTCTTTCAATGGCCGTACAAACAGCACAGCATAAGGATCCGACTTTCCTATAATGTCTTTATTGGTTAATTCCTTTGCCTGCACGAGCTTCACTTCTAATGTTCCAACAGGCTTTGCCTCTAAATCGCTATAAATAATAAACATATGACTATGAGCATGACATTGATTGGTAACCGAATTAAGTAAATCTTCATCTTCTGGTTGTTTAACATACCTGTAATCTCCTGCTAAGATGGGCACAATCTTCCGAACTGGCCATGTTATGGTACCTTCGATAGCATCTCTGATTGTTTCCTGGAATAGAAGAGTCCATGAGTTTGGCTTATACAACAGAAATTTGTTGTGCCGCAAGAGCCAGAAAGATCAAACAAGTCTGATATACCTCAATAGCATCAGAAACCCCAGGAATTGATGATATGTCTCCTCCAATAATCTTAAGTTTAAAATCAAGATTTTTCTGTCATTCAAAACATGAATAATGGTGATGCATTAGTGTCGAGTCACGAGTGTACTATACAAAAAGTCTCTACAGAAGTATAAAATCATCTTCATCCCTTAATTTACCTTTTTCCTCAGAGAATAACACACTGCTCCAAAGCAAGGAAACTCATCAACCAATGGCTTGAACATTAATCTGAAAAGCCCTGTGAATGCAATATCTTTTACCTAAATAAATAAGTAAGGAAACAAGAGAGGAGATTGGTGAGGGAGAAGAAGCTACGTAACTGCTTTTAAACTTACATGAATTCATTTACTTTATTTCTCATGATTGAATACATATTCACAAATCAGAATCTCTATTAAACAAAATTTCACCATAAAAAACAGGAAACTCTTTATTACCTGTACTGGTAAAGAAACGCCGAGTTTAGTTTTGATGTCAAGAACAATGTTTGGATTACCATCCCACTGCATCTCCAACTCCAAAGTTATTCCACTGGTATCTGGCTCGTCTTCAAGTACAGCAATTCCTATAGAACAGAACGACTATCTTGCATTGGTATAAGTGAATTCACATTGTTTTGATTTAGAAGTTCGTGATAACTAATAATGAATATGGTTTATATCTGCAATGATTTGATAATCAAACCAATTGAATACCTGTAAAATGTGGAGCGACAGTACCCAAGGTCAACTTTGAGAACTTCAAAGAAGATAATACCACCGGTCGAAATTGTTCTAGAACCGGCTCCACATTGCTCCTTATCAGCTCCGATGCTGCCTAAATAAATCGCCATCCAATAGAATGCCAGAACATAATAACAAAAGGAAAAAAGACGAATCGACTCAAGAATCAACACCATAGTCTAATGAGTTAAGCCATCAAAGAAGTGCAGATTTGGATTACCGCATCAACATATGGCCAGATTTTATCAAGCTGAAGATTAAGCCAAGTTAACTGCAAATTACATATTACAAAGAAATTACAACTCGAAATCCTGAAATCAATCCATCTCCACATCCAGACACTTGTATCAAATGAGATCTTCAAATCTATCTAGTGAAAAAACAGAAAATGAACGAACCTTCTGTCGCTGCGTAAATACAACCCACGACGGGTAAAATTCCTTGGGAAGAATTTTCCTCGAATCCTGCGCTGTCATCCTAGCAAATGCCGCAATAGTCGTAGCCTAAATCACGAAAAAAAAAAAAAAAGGAACAAGAACAGAGCATTGCATTGCATCAAACCAAGAGCAAGGCGGAAGAAATAAAATGCAAAAGGAATCTATACCAAATAGGAGCGATGTTTGGCGCGAACATTCCCGGCGCGAGCAAGAGCGATAATAAGTAGGACTCCGACAACAACGCCGAGGAAGATACCGGAGAAGAACGACATGAGGGAAGATTCGAAGAGAAAGAGAGGGGTAAGAAAATCAAAGGCAAAGGAAAGAGAAGAAGAAGATGATGAGAAAGAAGCTAGTAGGTAAGGTGTGCGACGGCGAAAGGCATCTCCGGACGGGAAGGCAATGGAGAAATGGAAGAAAAGGAGAATGTATGAGTGAAGATTTGTTCCATGAACGGTATTTGGAGGTCGTGGAAGGAAGAAGAAGACGAAGAAGAAGAATTGGTTCTTTTCTTTGGTTTGGCGTCTCTTCCTACATACAGTGAGATCGGATTTTCTTCGTTCTTCATGCGAGATTTTGTGGTACTTGGTTCCACGTTAACGGTTGCATTTTCGTGCCACGTGGACTCTTCTAATGATTTCCTGCTTCTGTGGGTCCATGTCATCGCTTACGTGGACTCTTCTAATGATTTCCTGCTTCGGCGGGGTCCATGTCATCGCTTCTTTTTTTTTTTTTATATATATATATATATAAAAAGTTAATTTAATCGAATTAAGTAATTTTGTACTTAGTTAATGAAACTTTAATCGTGGCTTACTTAGACTATAATTAATCATTTTAATTATTATTTCTATAACGTAAGACAATGTTTAGATATCTATTATAAATGTATATATAAATGTTGATGCGAGATCATAGAAATATAATATAATTAAAATATAATATAAAATTTATGAATATCTCTTTAGGTGAAATGATTGAAAATTATGAAAGTTTTAGATGGTAAAGGAAAAAATGATCTTATCAATTCAATTTTTGCAATTAAATGATGTAAAAACTTAATTAATGAAGTTTGAACGAAATACTTCTTTAGAATCGAAAGTTTTGAATTGAAAATAAAGCTGAAAATTGAGAAAGTTGAAAATTAAAAATAATAGGAGGTCGTAAAAACTTCATTCTACGTGGAAAATGATTTGTGTGTGAAAACTATACAATTTAGTATAATAATAATGATCCTAAAAATTGAAATCTTGAACTAACTCATGTAACTAATTAAAAAAACCAAAATAAAAAACTTCTGCAAGTTTCTCGAAATATTAAAATTTTATCAATTTGGGAAAAAATAAAATTAAAAGATAAAAATAATCTTGAATTTTCAAAAAATAAAAAATCGAATTTTTTTAGTCTGAATTAGGAAACGTGATTTTCAAACCTACGAGCCAAATGAAAATTAAACTCAAAACCTAAAATATATATATATATATATATATATATATATATATATACACTTTTTTTTTATCATTATTAAATAAGTAGGCACATTTTTTTTAACTTTTCGATCTCTCAATCATACATGTTATAGCAAAATATATTTTTTCGTTCATTAAATCTACAAACAATTTAAATGATAACTCGCCAAAGGTAGCATAGTTCATCTGATATTCAACGTTTGTTTGCACAATTAAGAAGGGTTGTGATTTGAATCATTCCAACTCTATTATTTTAGAGTTACAACAATTTATAGAAAATGAGAATCAAACTTGATACGTTTAGAATATAATATTATGTCAATTATGTGATGAACTAAGTTTACACAGTTATATATATATATTTACTTATAATAGAGAGTTGTTAACCTACATTATTTACAACTACTCTAACTTAGAATACTATGGTTAAATCCTAAAACCACCAATATAATGCAAATTAAATTAAATTAAATTAGTTGGAATGTTTTGGTCAACTTGTAAATTATTGTAATTGACACTTTTTAATTAAATTAGTATCAAAACTCTATATAGTATGCAAAATTAGTTGGAGATAATGTGTGTTTGGTAACGTGATTACAAAAATTTGATGGAATTTTCATAATATGATTATTATATATATATAGTAAAGTAGGAAAGTTTGAGATCACACATATCACCATTTTATATATTTAAAAGTATTTATATTTAATTTATTAATTTTTATTATTATTTGATGGATGTTTCGAGATAATAACTCTGAAGTTAATAATACAAATATTTTGCCTTAGCACTATTAAACTATGCTAATTTCGACATTTTTTTAAATTTTTTTCATTGGATTTATAAATGTGTATATATAGTTTTTCATAATTTTTGTTTAAAAAAATTTTTGTTGAAAGATTTAATTGATATATTTATTAATTGACAATCTCAACAACTGATATATTTTTAAATATAATAAAAATTACAAAATATTTACATAAATGGTAAAATATCATTACGTTCGAAAATATTTTGCAAACGATTTTACTATTTTGTGTGATTTTTTTTTCTATTTTTAACAAATTTCAATATATTATTGTTGATATTTGAGTCTTTATTTTTATTTTTATTATCCATAATAAAAGATTTCAACAAGTTGACAAACAAGTAGTCAAACAAAAAATTAGTCAAATAAATTTAAAGTGAAATTAAATCGTAAAAAAACGATTTCTTTTCATTTACCATTCGCTATCACAATTACATTTCTTAATAGATAGAAAAGGATTTATATCCATTTGATAAAGACTCCACTTAACCCATCAACTTAATTATAGTTTAATTAATAAAATATAACTGGTGAATTTATAAGATTATATTAGGAAAAAATATCCTTTTGGTTTCTGAGTTTTGATTGTATTCAATACTTAAGTTTTTCAAATTAGTGATTTTAGTCACTGAGTTTTTAAGAATAGATTTAAAAGGTCCCTTCCAACAAAAAAAAAAATCATTAAATTCAATATAAAAAATTAAATTTAACATTTTTTTAATCTTTATTTTTCTCACTCCTCTTCCTAGTTCTCTTTCCTTCTTCATGCTTTCTCTCTCCTTCTCTATTCCATCTCCATTACATATATTTATTTATATGTAGGATTCAGGGTTTATATATAATGAAGATGGAAGAGAGAAAGGAGAGGAGAGAAAACTAATGAGAGGAAAGAGAAACCATAGAAAGATTAAAAAAATATTAAATTTAATGTTTTTTTTTTTTATGTTGGAGGAACCTTTTAAACCTATTATTGAAAACTCAGACACTAAAATAATTAATTTGAAAACTTCTAAAGGCACATATTTACCAAAACTTAGGACCAAAAGGGTGATTTTTACATTATATTTTTTGTGTTAGCTACAAAATATAAATATATTAAAAATATGTAAAATTAAATTAAGGACATTTACATAAAATCGAATAATTAGCCATAATTACTATTTTGATTGGTCTAGAAAGGAATTAGAAGTCGATCTCTATAAAATTTTTATGAAATTAAAACGATTAAATTCGAAAATTTATTACACGGAAAAATTAGAGTGAGATAAAAATGTAAGTTTTTGGAATAATATTTAAATACCAAAGAAAGAAAAAAAAGACTAAGAGCGAGAAACGCGGAATTCAATGATCATCGGTTTTTTGGTGCTGACGAAATTACATTTAAAGAAGGGGACAGGTTGGAAGGGCGGCGAAGGAGCGAGCGAAGAGAAGAGAGGGAGGGATAGACGGGAAGTAACCACCACCCCATAACTTTAATTCTTCATATCTCGGCGTTTCTCTTCTTTAACAATCTACCCATTACAATATAACCTGAACCAACACCCAATTTTCAAGCCCCCATTGTTCTTTCTCACCAACCCATTCACTTTCCCCATTCCTAGATCCGTTTTTTTCACGTTTTCTCATTGCCCACCACTGAATTTGAAGCGACCTTTGAGATCTGGAAGAACAACGTCGATCCCTTTTCGAATTCTGTGATTTTTCTATCTGGGTTTTGTGTTTTTCGTGATGGGTTGGAGGTATAAGGCTGGTTTGTTCCTCATAGTGACTGTTGTTATTATATGGGTAACCTCAGCCGAAGTGACCCAGGTTTGTGTTCTTCCGTTTTTGTACTCGACTTTAAAGTGCAAGATCTTGAGTTGTTTGCAGCTGTATCCATTGTCAACTTCCTCTTTTGGGAGCTTGTTGGGTAGTTGGGATTTTGGAATGTGAGCAGGTTTTATTTGTGTATTTTATATGCTTGCTTAAATGTAGGTGCTATTTGGGTTTTTAGCTTGGAACTCTGTTCTGCATTTTCTTTTGGAATTCTGCGTTTCTGAAGTATTTAGAGCTTGTTTGCAGAATGGTCTGTTTTTGGGTTTTGGTTTTCTCTTTACTCTATTTTGACTTTAGAAATTTTAATTGAATTTGAGCTGGGAGTCTTCGGATTTTGGTTGCTAGGTTAGAATTATCTTAGTAGTGAAATTAGTTTCGTGTAGCCAAGAGGCTTGGACGTGTTCTCAGAGATGTTGTTGACCTTTTTTAGAGATCCAGGAATCAGGACACTCCACAGGTCTTGATATTCTCTGCTAGGCCTTCCATTCAAAGCTGATAACTTATTGTCGGTGGACTTCTAACTTTTTAAGGGGCAATCTTATATGGTTATCTTAAATAGTTCATCAATGTTTTTTTACCCTACTGATAGTTCACTAGTTTTTCTATTTCCATGATGACATTTGTTTAGAAGGCATGGAGCAGCCGTTCAATGTTTCTTAAATTGTTCAACTCTTGTTATTAGCATGTTTTCGGGCTAGGGTCAAGTCTTTACTTTTGTTTGTTTTCTTATTTTTTTTGTTTCCCTTTCATTGCAGGACATATTTACTGCTTATAAGCAGCCTTTTGCAATAACATATCTCGGAGCTTCTCTCATGGTAGTTTACCTCCCAATAGCATTCCTTAAGGATTGGTTTTGTAATTTGGTAAAACGCCACTCTTCTAAAAGTGGTAAAAATGCAGAAAGCTTCAGTGAGACTTGTGCTCTAAAACAAAGTGGAGCGGAGACAAACTTGGATGTGGAACTTCAGGGGAATTTCACTAGAAAAGACAGTGATGCTGATTTTTCAACTCATGCTGAAGAAAGCCCCCTTGTTTCTAGAAATAAAGATGATCCATATATATTGAAACAAGAGAAAGAGCTTACTAACAAGGAAATTGCCGCATATGGATTCTACATTGCGCCCATCTGGTTTGTAACCGAGGCAAGTTAGCTCGCTCTTTGGTTCTTTTTATTTGCTTCACTGAACTTTTATCCAATTGAATGGTTGGGACCCCTAAACAAACTATTGACCTTTTTTTAATAAGAAATATTTATGTGAATGAAGGTGTTTGAAGCATTTTAGTCGATTAAAAAACTTCTCAAGCATATTTGATAAAAAATTCTCAATCATATGTATGATAGGATTTCAAGTGTTCTTGCACAAACATTGGCATATCTTTTTATTTTTTGTGAGAACTTCTAATTGTTGGGTTTCTAATTTGCTAGTTAGACTTCTAAATTCTCTCCCAAATGAAATGTCCTCAATCCCATTCTAGAAATATGGGCTCAGGTCGCTGATCAAAGATAATCAAGTTCGGTGTTCAATTCATATTGCATCGTGTGAAGTTTGAATGCCACTGAGATATGCTCACTTTGGTGTTATATTCGGGCTTTGTGTAAATGATTTCATAGATAGTTGCTTTGCTTTAGATATTATTCTCTTAGCATGGTTCCACGTATGAAGATTGTACTCACTAGTTGTGGTTTGAGGAAAGTTGGATGATGTAGTTAAACTCAAATTAACATGGCATCAGGTTAATCCGGAAATGAGCCATGTGGGATACATTGACATTAATCATTCATAATGAACGGTCTTTATGTTTCTTTCATTTGCATCCTTAATGTGTAAATCTCTGTCATCACATTTGGAATGTATAGATCTCTAAGAACCCTCAATCGCAGTTCCTAACACTTTCTCCATTTGCAGTATCTTTCAAATGCTGCACTTGCCCGGACAAGTGTTGCCAGTACAACAGTTTTATCCTCTACTTCTGGACTTTTTACTCTGTTCATTGGTGCTGCCCTTGGCCAAGATTCATTAAATATGGTCAAAGTCGTTGCTGTCTTCGTTAGTATGGCTGGTGTCGTTATGACAACTCTTGGTAAAACCTGGGCTTCCGATGAGTCACAACTAACTGCTTCTGAGTATGTACCCCGTCTTTCTTTCATGTAATTTTGTCTTATCACTCAAAGTTGCTTTTCACTGGAAATATATAGCTATGGTCTATTGATATAATATCTGCCTTTGTTAGTCAAGCTGGGGCGGCAAATTATATATTTGCTATTGCATGAGAAATCATTGGTAAAACAAAACACAAACATGAAAAATTTTGTATGCTTTTACCAAAGAAATTAATCCATCCTCATAACCATCGTTAAACACACAAATCTTACCTATAATAATCATTAAAAAAAAAAACTTGGTAGTGGGGTCAAGCTACATCCTCCATTATCAATAAATCTGGATATCTCATTTGTAATGAATGTGTTAGCCTGCTATGTAAGGAATTTTTGTCATCCCTGATAGCCAATTTTCTGGTGCAGTAATGAACACTCCCTCATTGGAGATCTTTTTGGTTTACTCTCAGCAGTGTCATATGGGCTATTTACTGGTAATAAATGTGTAGACGTGTCTGGCTATTTTTTAAATCGTTGTGTAACTGTTTATTTGACTTAGTTTCTTTTATTTCTCCTGTAGTGCTTCTTAAGAAGTTTGCTGGTGAAGAAGGAGAGAGGGTTGATGTGCAAAAATTGTTTGGATACATTGGTCTTTTCACACTTATTACACTTTGGTGGTTAGGTAAGCAAAGTTATTGATATTCTTGCTTGCAATCTGTTAAACAGAGTGCATAAGTTTTCTCATGTTTCTCATTAGTTTTGTTTCTTTCACTATGCTACACTACATATGATAGAAGAATTGGATTTGGAAAGCTTCCTTTACCATTCTCTAAATGCTAGGTCATGAGATTGAGATTTAGTCTTTGTATGAGAAGTCATGCATTTTACCTAGATGGGTGGCAGGTGGCCTGGTTCATCCAATGTTGGGTTATATTAAGCTCGTTTTCTGCTGGTAGCTGGCAGATCGGTTATTTTTGTTTAGTCTTCAATTAGTTAATTCCATTTTTTACTGTTATTTGTGCAGAAAAGTTCTTTAAATAAATAAGTGGTCTCTGTGTGAAAGTCACTTCTGTAAATATTAATGAAAAACATATATTATCCTACTGGGACAAACATTGCATCTTTAAAACATTAAAGCGCTTTGATTTGAGACACTGTGTTCAGCTGAGGCTCTCCTTCATTCATTTCTTTTTTCTTATTTCAATTTTGTTTCAGTTTGGCCATTGACAGCCTTGGGAATAGAACCCAAGTTTTCGATTCCTCACTCTCTTAGGACAGAAGAAGTAGTTCTCGCTAATGGGTTTATTGGTAGCGTACTTTCCGATTACTTCTGGTATGTCAAATCGAGTTAAGCCTACCAAGGTGTTCTATTCACTTTTCACCATTCCTCTTCACACATCCTTTTCTTTTGTACCCAGGGCACTCTGTGTCGTGTGGACTACACCACTGGTGGCAACGTTGGGCATGTCGCTCACCATCCCACTTGCGATGTTGGCTGATATGTTCCTCCATGGTCGTCACTACTCAACGGTTTACATGCTTGGCTCGACTCAGGTAACTACCAATAGATTACCAGTTGTAAATGTCAAAGATCTTCAAGCTCTATAGAATGGCTTTATTTGATTCATTCCATGATATCTTTATCACTTATAGTAAAAAGGCAAAAACCACCACAACAAACTTGAAGAAACCTTTGCAATCAAATCCACATTATTGTTATTTGGTAATTGGAGTTTGGAAAAGACACAAATCACTTCAACTAAAAGAATTGTTACAATCAAACCTTCGAGTAATAGGGGTTTAATTTTTTTTTTTGTACCGAATCGACGTCGAGTGGAGATGGGTAATTGTATACTTTTGGTTTGCAGGTGTTTGCAGGATTTGTAATTGCCAATCTTTCAGACTGGTTCTCAAAGAAGCTGGGGTTGTAGCATTTGATGATAATCTTCATTTTGGCATTCTTAACACGGCAAAGTAAAATTCTTTCATGAGGATATTTCCTCTCCATCAATTGAATTGTAATGTAAATTTGTGATGGAAACCTGTAAAATCTGCAATTTTGAGTAAAGAAAAATATCATTTGCATAAACCATAGATGATTGGGTTTTAGGAAACAAGATGATTGCGTTTTACTCCTGTTTTACCACTGGTTGTGTAAATTAAGTCGAAAGTCAGGTTCGTTTGGGTCGTATTCGGATATTGACCCCTTTATGTAATAAGAACATTTTTTTTTCTTTGTTTAAATGAAAATATCATTTCCAAATGTTGCAAACAAGAAAATGATATAAATGATATAAAAACAAGTGCTACTTCTCCTAAATCCTAATTCAAGCAATTACTTAAGAATTTGGGTCGCAATTTGAATATTTCATATGATTAAAATTTAAATTATAGAGATTAAATAACACGTAAAGTTAGGAATAATTAAGTAAACTTCCTTTTGATATGTTTTTTATGCGACTTTTGACTTGGACTAAAAACGTGAAAGTAAAGCTAACGGGGTAAAAGTGAGCTAAAAAGTCGCATGAGAGATCGATCGACAACACACTTTTCACTAACAAAAATAAATAAATTTTTCGATGGATAAAAGTTTAAATTCACGTTTTGTTCTATTTTAGAGTTGTGATCAATTATGTCATTGAACGCTTAAAAGATATTTAATAAGTCTTTAAACTTGTAATTTAAAATTATCTAGTAAACCTAACCATCTTTAATCGATATAATTTTCTAAATCTACGACCCTATTGAATACAAAGTTACTACAAATTTTTAAAGGTAAACTTTATGAATACCTAATATAATTAAAGGACAAACGTTCTCTTCATGAAAATTATTGTTCCAAAATATAGAATGCACCTCAAGATCGAAGTCAAACCACTAATCACAAGGGCTAACCTATTAAAGAAGATGAACCCTTTCGTTTCCAAAGAGGGCTTCCGATGGGTTCACAAGTTATTTTCTTCTAATCACTTGGAACTAGGGCAGATGGGAGATCTTAGAGAATCATCAACTAGTACATATGAGAGATTTTGAAGAGTCGTGAACCAATCTCTTATAGCGAGAAATTTAAATCTCTAATTGATATAATATTTTACTAAGTTACATCGTTTTGAAAGGATCGTCCATTTTGATAATACAATAGAGTTTAAAATATATTTAATCCCTATAGTTTCAAGAAAGTTAGAGTTTATTCTAATTAGTCGTGAGCATCGGTCAATTGTAGTCGATTTTTCAACCAAACTGCCACCAAACTGACTATGGTTGGTCGGTTTGTTAAATGTTCAAATTGGTCTCGACCGTCGAGTAGTTAAACAATTGTTGACGAGTTTCTTTAAATATTTTCAATATGACATCGATCGATCCTTGTCCTTTTCTGCTCGACGGACTTCGATTTAGTTTTTCAGTCTATGATTCTCACCCCTAACTCTAATGTTAGAATTTACTTAGTAATTCTCACGCGTTATTAATCAAATCATAGCTAAATTTCAATTATAAACAGATAAAATTAAAATTTAACTTTCTTAAAAAAGGATCAAATTTTCAATTTAACATAAGATAGAGTTGGGTACAAAATTGTGTAAATAAAACCTTTTTTTTTTTTTACAAAAAGAAGGAAAATCAGATGGGATCGGAGGGAGTAAAATTAGTTCTCCGTCCATTCTTGTGCTTTCTAATACACCCGGCAACGAACTAGAAGAACCGCGAGATCTTTCGTTTTCCGAAGCGTCCGCCATAGCAGAATCTTCGAAAATGCGATCTCAAGTTTTCATTCTCTTGCTTTCTCTCCAATTATTCTTCTCTCTGTTAACTTCGTCGCATGCGATTTCCTCTGGGTAGGTCTCACTGCTTTGTCTTTAATTCACTTTCACTTTGTTTGTGCTCGACTAATCAGGAATATGAATTGATGAAGATCGATAGTAATGATCCATGTTTCTGTCGAATTAGTTAGTATACGATATTATCTCTTTCCTTTGTCTTTTAATCTCGTTGTCGTTTTTGGCAGGTCCGGCGATGGATACACCATCTATGGTCGGGTGAAGATTCCAGGTACGTTTCTTCTTTTTCTTATTCTACATGTTGTGAATGTTTTGTTGCTATTGACCTTCAAGATAAATGTAGAATTGTTGGAAAACGAGAATAACGGAAGATGAGGTGAATAGAAGATACCTTAACCTAATCTAAGGGGATTAGAAAAACTCTTCGATTGACATTAAATAATTATCAGAAGCAGTTCTTGATGTGGCAATGACCAATAAGTTAGCTAAATTACTCTGAGTAATTAACAGAACCTCCTCCCTTAGAAGTTAGCTAAATTACTCGTGAATCTTTTCTGCCATGGAAGTACAAAAGTCCTTACTTTTAGGGTCTTCTAGAAGGTTAAGGTCTAAGCAAGATTATCCACTTCATCCTTAATATTTTTATTTCCCTCCACCATAGACTCGAGGGATCCACAAGAAAATAGTGATTCTGCTTTGTGGATGCTGGAATATTTTATCTGTATCGAGGTAGTTGAATTAGCTGGAAATGGGAAAAAAGGATTTGCAGACCCTCACATTACTATTATAGGTCCTCATGAAGCTCTTCTTTTGGAGTAGAGGCAACATAGATATGTTTCATGTTATGAGAAATAGTGAATTCTGTATGCAGATGTCATTTGTGTTCTTCACCCCCGGGGGTGACTAATATGTTAGAAACATCTATCCTCCTCAAAACAGTTGTAGCATTACAAAGATTATAATTACAATTTATTGATAATTCAAAATTAATGTTATATTTGCTTGTGATTCTATGATGAGATGATTGTGGTTGTATTCTGAGCTAACGTATCCTGTTAAGCTTTCGGCAGGCAACACGCTTAAAGGGTTTGGACTTCCTGGAAAAACATCGAACATTAAAGTCATACTTAATGGTGGCCAAAGAGTAACCTTCTTGAGGCCCGATGGATATTTTTCATTGTATCCTCTATATGTTTTTAGTTAATTGAAAATGCTTCAATTGAAGGAGTTATATTATTTTTAGGCTTATACAATCATCAACTGGATTTAGCATTTGATTTTATTTTTTTTCTTTGCCACCCTCTGGTTAGTCTTATAACTATTTTGGAGAGTTAAGCTACAAAATTTGGCCTTACAATTCACAAATGGGTCTCGAGTAAATTTTCTGAAGTTCCTGTAATTCCTTTAACTTAAGTTCTTAAAGCTATAATGTTCCAGCAGGAACCCATCTGATTGAAGTGGCTGCATTGGGTTATTTCTTTTCTCCTGTGGGTTTTTTTTCTTCCATCAGCTATTAGTTTTTCTACAAATCTGTTTTCGTTTGACTAATTTTTCTATTAATTCCTTAGGTTCGAGTTGATGTGAGTGCCAGAAACCCAGGTAAGGTTCAGGCAGCCCTAACAGAGAACAGGCGGGCATTGAGTGAGCTTGTTTTAGAGCCTCTAAGGGATGAAGAGTATTACGAGGTTGGTTTAACGTAACCCTTTTTTCACGGACTTTAGGTTATTGAATTTAATTTTTGATCTCACATTATCACTCAATCTCTTTGTATTATAGGTTCGAGAACCTTTCAACATAATGTCTGTTGTGAAAAGTCCTATGGGTCTGATGGTAGGATTCATGGTAATTGTTGTATTCCTGATGCCCAAGTTAATGGAGAACATAGGTACGCACTCATATACTCACTAGACAGTCGTCACTGTCTTCACATCCTATTAATGGCTCTAAAGCTTTCACTGGTGTTTAATTGCAAATTTTGTGTGCTGCTAATAGTGTTCGTTCTTTATATTATTATTATGAACTTTGAACTGTCTATTTCATCACAAACTTTCAAAAGTGTCTACTGGTTTGTCTAGATTTTTAGTTTTGTATCTAATAGGTCCTCGAGCAAGAAATGTTTAAAAGGTCCCTCGAGTTTCAATTTTATGTCGAATAGGTCTAACATATTCTAATTTTTTATACTAAATTTATGGATATATTAGACATAAAGTTCAAACTTGATGCCTATAGAACCCAAAACTGTCAATTTTTGTTGAATAGATCCATGAATTTAAAAAAACATTGATTTGCCTAAGGACCAATTAGACACAAAATTTAAAATATAGAGATCTACCGTGCACAAAATTGAAAGTTTAGTGACCTATTGGACACTTTTAAAGTTCAAGGATTTATTGGACACAAAATTGATATTTCAGGGACCTATTGTAAACTTTTGAAAATTCAGGGTCCAATAGGCACAAATCTCAAAGTTTGGGGACTAAACTTGTAACTTAAAACCTATTAATATCTTCTGATTTATCCAGGGAACATAGGAAGCTGTATTATTTTTATATACAAAGTGCTTGTCACAATTCTCTCTTTGAAATTTCTTTGACAAATGTATCATTGAAAATTCTTCGAACTTTCCTCTTAGCGAAGGCCCTTGGTTACTGTCATATCAATTTTTATTACTTCAATCGATGATATTTTCTCATGTCTAATCTCTTGGTGAAAGTTATGTTGCTAATTGTTTGCCCTCCCGATGAACCTGCAACTTCATTCAGTTCATCACAGAAGATCAAATGGGGAAAGTTCTTATATTTGGTTCTGCTCACAATGAATTAATGACCAATGGACAATATCTTGGCTGCCTTAAGGCAGCAAACTGGACCTAATTCAATTCTTTCTTTTAAATGAATGATTGTCTTTCTTCCCCCCAATCCTACCCCAAAAATTAAAGAATGATTCTGTCTCTCTGACTGGTGGTATGATTTTGCAATATCCTGATGATCAGACCCTGAAGAAATGAGGAGAGCACAAGAAGAAATGAGGAACCAAGGCGTCCCAACTCTATCAAGCTTGCTACCGGGGGCTGGCCGGAGCAGTTAAAAAGACCAATTTCGATATCAATCACATCTCCAGCTTAGATGCATCTAACTCCTGCGGAAAGCACTCAGAATTTCTAACAGTTGAAGCAAATGAGCCTAATCATCTGGTTGTTCCGGTGACCCGATTCTGGCTAAAGCAGTCTGGAAGAAACTAAACTTGTTTGTGTGCTTCATTTTGATTTTGATAGTCATATCTATTAGACATTACTTTGGTCTGCATTTCATTATTATTTTTAACGAGCCCCTCAGCTATATAAACGTTCATCATCTATGTTACCCAATTTGGAACAAACATCATTTTGATAATACTTCTCAGCTCACTCCCCCCCCCCCCCATTAATTGCTTTTGTGTGTGTGTGTGTGTTTACCTATAATACTTGTTTGAACAATTTACTTTTTCAGGATTTTCTTTATTGTGAAATTGTGTTTAATAGGTTTATGTTGTTATCAACATAATTTGTGTTGCAGAGCACTCAGAATCAGAATTAGTATCCAAGCATGGTCGAGCAAGAGGAGTTCGACGTTCCGGTTGTCAAGTTCAGTGATAATAGATCACTTTCAATGTCGTACTTGATCTAACTTGAATATATAAAGAAGGGGTTGAATTTGATTGTCCTTCATAGTTGAGTTGGTCAGTTGAATTTGCGTGATTTGAAAAAGGTTAACATATGAAATATTATGGGATTTGAGAAAGGATAAGATATGAAATATTATGAGCGAACAGTTGACAAATATTGAAAAATGGGTAATAGGATTTTTTTTTTAATCTTAAAAAAACCCCTTTATTTTATTTATATATTTATGTAAAAATGGCTAAATGTGTAAATATCTAAATATATTTTATTTAGATACATTTATGAAAATTTGAGGATTTATCCTCAAATTAATACATGTACGAAAGTTAGAGTTTAAATTAATGTATTTATAAAAATTTAAGGCTTAATTTGACACCTCTATTAGTTTAGAGTTAGATTTCAAAGTTTATAAATTGATATTTGGAAAAGAAAAACAGAAAACAAAACAATGGAGACTTCGCTAATTGCTTAGGTGGGTCTGACTTGTGGGTGAACTCGTGAGTTAAAAGTTCGAGTTAAGAATCGCGGATAACGTATTAAACTAGCGCCATAACCAAGAAGGGTAAAGGGGGCAGAGGCAGGGGCAAAATCCAAGAACAGAGTAACAATGGCTTCTCTCCTTAAGTTCTACAATCCATTAACGTTCACTCGATTCTCCCTAATTTCACTCTACCAGGCCACTCTCCGCAGAACTCACCGCAATTTCCATTTCTCATTCTTCCATTCCGCTACAACTTTCGCTTGTTTCACTTCTTCTCCGACCTCATCTCAGCTCCCGGTCAGTGCGCCGAACCCCAAAGAAATAGGCGCCATTAGGCACGAGAGTACATCGTCCGAACTGTGGCTACACAACACAATGAGTAGGAAGAAGGAGGTGTTCAAGCCTAAGGTTGAAGGCAAAGTGGGAATGTATGTATGCGGTGTTACTGCCTATGATCTCAGCCATATCGGTCATGCGCGTGTTTATGTTACATTCGATGTTCTCTATAGGTATTTGCTCTTTCTAAGTTTTGTCTTTTTTTTTTTTTTGCCCCCATTTAGAGGCATTCGTGTTTGTATTACATTTGATGATACATTCGTGTTTATGTAACCAGATATTTGAGGCATTTGGGATACGAAGTTCTTTATGTTCGCAATTTCACCGACGTGGATGATAAAGTGAGTGAATTTGCTATAATGGTGCCATTTATCTAACAAACTGCATTTTTCCTTGCTTAGATTGTTGCCTCCCTTGTACATACGTTGCCTCGTCCTTTAAAGGGGATAGATTAATAATAACAAGATGATCGAGAACGAAAATTGATTGAAGTTTTTCCCCTTTCAGTTACTTTTTGCTTGATTCTATGGTTTGTAAGGTACATCTGCTGTCGTGAATGGTTTTCATTTTCTTTGTTCAAAAGGAGCATCACTTTGGATAGGGTGATTGAATACTGCAATTGGTTACTAAATTTGAGTGATTAATTAAGTTTAATTTTCAGCAAAAACATATATGTAAATAATGATCGAGGCAAAATATTTTGTGAAAAGTTTCAGCTTTGTGCTAGTGAATGGAAATGCATTAAGAGATTGGGTTACTTTCTTTGGTTCATTTCACTGTTGGTATACATGACTCTTAGTTTCATAAGGAACTACTCATTACAGAATTCCACCAGACTTTAGTAAAGAAGGCTAAATTTCTTTGCTTAGAGTATACCTTGGCCACCGCTTTCCCCCAATAGTGAAACATAATCCTATTTAACAAGGTGCACCCCTGTCCAAATCAACTTTTTCCTCAAGAATATACCGAGAAGGCTTATCCAACATATCAGCGATCTTGTAGCGGACTTTTAAACACCAAGACATAATAATAAGAGGATGGATTTATCAAGACTGCTTTCATAAGTATGGTCTTACGTATGGAGATCCAACCCTGAACCCCTTTTCATTTTTCGAACTTAAAGAAATGTTACTTTTCTTTTTTCCCCATTTCCATCATCCTCTCTAACTCAAATTCAACCTGTTTTCTCGTCAAATATAACTCAAATTCAGTCTACCTTTCTAGTTGCTAAATCATATTTGCTTAGGAGATGCATTCCTGTTGTCACTTTTGTTCTATGTAGCCAACTAGAACCTTTTGTACTTGTTTAATGCTTGATATTATAATGTTTTTTCTATCTTGGTACCAACTTTTTTCATAATGCTATGACAGGATCCTGAGTCTGCACTTTTCAAATTCTGTAGATAATTGCTAGAGCAAATGAGTTGGGGGAAGATCCACTAAATTTAAGCAGACGTTACTGTGAAGAATTCCGCCAGGATATGGCGTATCTTCATTGTTTGTCTCCTTCAGTTGAACCCCGAGTTTCAGACCACATGTCGCAGATCATTGACATGATAAAGCAGGTAAAATTTTACTTGATTTGTGGTCATCATTTGTTAGAAGTTATCACAATTGTATTATCTTGGTTTTTTAATCAGCCTTGAAACCATCTTTTATTTCAATAAGTATATATTGTTCACTTGTTGAATTCTTTTATGCTATATGTGTCTATCTTCTTGCCTTACACTTGATTCTAGGCGGGGAGGGAGGCGTGCGTGACAAGCCATTAAGTGTTTCTCTTGTGTCTTAACAGATTCTTGATAATGGGTATGCCTATTGTGTTGATGGTGACGTATACTTTAACGTGGACAAATTTTCAGAATATGGACTATTGTCTGGTCGAAAATTAGAGGATAATCGAGCTGGAGAGCGAGTTGCTGTGGACTCCAGGAAGAAAAACCCTGCCGATTTTGCTTTGTGGAAGGTCAATCTGATTGCCTTATATTATTGTTACGTGTTCCCTGCATAGCATCAAACCACGAGATTCTCTAAATGAAAGGGTTGGATAAATTTGTTTTTTGAATTGAAGATGAATAACAAAAGATAAACAACCCTATCAAAAAGTTTGAGCTCTAATTTTTAGGTACAGTTCAGCTGCCTTATCTGTGTAAGCAACAAAGATAAACACAACATGACAGCGCTTCAAAATTGTATAATAGAGCCTTGCTCATCTTTCACATTTGTGTGCTGTTTTTGTATTATTGTTGAAAGTCTTGTGGTATCATGCAGTCTGCAAAGGAGGGGGAGCCGTTTTGGGAAAGTCCATGGGGTCCTGGAAGGCCTGGTTGGCATATAGAGTGTAGTGCCATGAGTGCAACTTATCTGGGGTATTCTTTTGATATACATGGTGGAGGGATGGATCTTGTCTTTCCCCACCATGAAAACGAAATAGCTCAGAGTTGTGCCGCTTGCAGAACAAGTAACGTTAGCTACTGGGTACATAATGGTTTTGTGACAATTGACTCAGAGAAAATGTCTAAATCTCTTGGGAACTTTTTCACCATTCGGCAGGTAGAGTTTGAAAAATTTTCATTTAGACTTCCGCATTTCCTTTTTCTTTTCCTTTTTCTTCTTTTTGAATAAGGAAAATTATAGAAATTCTTTGCAGGATTTTATTTTTGTTGTTTCACTTTATTACAAGAATTGGTTGTTGATATGATAACTATCAATTGCCAGGTGATCGATCTTTACCATCCACTTGCTTTGAGGCTTTTCTTGTTGGGGACACATTATCGTTCTCCGATCAACTACTCTGATTTACTGCTTGAAAGTGCTTCAGATCGCATTTTTTACATCTATCAGGTACTACAGCATACAATTTTCACAATGAGATTATGAGAAATCATGGTTTTTCTTTTCTTTTGAGTACAATTGGGGTAGGGAGATTTGAACTATAAAGTATGCCAATTGAGCTATACTCGGTTTGGTGAGAAATCATACTTATACAACCATTGCAACTGCTATCATGACTAAGTAGACACTTCCAAGAATAGGGGTAGACAGTACACATGACAACATCACGCTGTTTCAATGGATACAAGTGCCACTCATATGAATAATAAATCTAATCTCTTCAACCCACCCTCCTTATTGTTCCTGTATCATATATAAGATGCCCAAATGTCTTTTATCTTAGAGATTGTTATCATTTAATTTCACAAAATTCGAATGGCTGCAGACTCTTGATGACTGTAGAACTGTCATTAGCCAGCAAGATGAATCAAGTTTAAAGGGTTCCATTGCCTCAAGTTTGGTGGAAGAGATCAACAAATTCTACAATGTTTTCCTGACTTCAATATCCGATGATATTCACACTCCTGTGGTTTTGGCAGCGTTGTCAGATCCTTTGAAAATTATCAATGATTTATTACATACTCGTAAGGTATTACAGATAAGAGTAGCTCGATTTATTCTGATGTAGTTAATGGTTGGTTAAGCTGTATCAGTGAACCTGTGTTTCATTCAGTATTATCCATTGATTAAAGTTGTGGTAAGATCATTGTCATCTACTAAGGAGGTTCACATATTTATTTAATTCATCTAAAAGATAAATTATGAAGCTTGTCTGGTTTAAAGCCTGAAACTGAATGTAAAAATGAACCCACACACCCCACTCCCATATTTTATTAACTTGATGCTGCTTATATTCTTTGTAACATGTGTAACTCAAATCCATACAGGGCAAGAAGCATGAATCTCGAATGGAATCCCTTGCAGCTTTGGAGAAGATAATTGCAAATGTGTTGTCCATCTTAGGACTAATGCCGGCTAGTTACTCTGAGGTAGAAATAGGGTGATGTTACTATAATAAAATCATGGAACAATCTATAGGACTTGAATATATAAATAAATGTTTTACTTCCTCAACCTTGGGGTAAGAAGTATAGCTGACCCTTCAAAAACTGATAACAATGAAGAAAATTTTGTAACTTAATAGAACCTTCTTGCTTTGTCACTCAGTACTCTTGCTGGCTTTGGTATGTTTATTTGGAAACAAACTGACTTTAACAACTTTGGTGGCACAGGCTCTACAACAGTTGAAGGAAAAGGCTCTAATGCGCGCAAAGATGACGAACGATCAAGTATTACAGAAAATAGAAGAAAGGAATGCAGCAAGAAAGAATAAGGAGTACGAAAAATCTGATTCAATCAGAACTGATCTAGCTGCTGTTGGAATTGCTCTAATGGATGGCCCCAATGGGACAACTTGGAGACCAACTGTTCCTCTTGCACTTCAAGAACAGCAGGCTTCTTCAACTTGAATGATATCTTGTGCAAGAACACCATGTCTGTGGTTGTTTTGTAACAATAAATGTCCTTCCAAATCTTGAATTCTTAAAAGGAAAAAAAGAAAAGATTATTATTTTTTTTTATGAGAAAAATTATAAATTATTTACCATTTTGTTGAAATATTGGGATGATATGATCATAAACTTGCCATAAAGACCACCATTAATGTCATTAATCCGTATAACCAAAAAAATGATCAAACCTTAAAAGTCTCCTATCAGTTTCATCTTTAAAATTTGATTTTGAATTTTGAGTTGATAATTGACAT
>JBBPDJ010000017.1:3375014-3416265 GCA_037974625.1 Cucumis cinereus
TGGTTTTATTATTAACCACTAATGAAATATAGGCATGGATTTGTTTAGTGTGGCTATCACGTTGTGCAGCTTAAATAAAAAAAATTTATGTCATTTAAACTTGTTGATCGAGGATGTATGCCTTAAACGTTAAAACAGTTGACAATAAGTATATATGCTTTTAATAGAAAAAACAATTCAATGGAAGCATACTCAAATGTGTGAAAATATTATTGAAATGTGTTTGAAACATTTTGAAGTTTAAAGAATCGAGTCGGCACAACGTTATATTTATGTAAGTTAGGGGTGAGCATCGGTTGGTTGGAGTCGATTTTCCGACAAACCGACTAAATGTTCAAACCGACTCCGACCACGAAAAAGTACAAACCGGCTATTGGTCGATCGATCGGTTGGTTTACAAAACTTTTGAAATTTTCAAACCGACGCCAATCAAACCTCTCTTTATCTTCGACCGGCCACCTTCAGTTCAATCGGCTTTGGTCGTTGGACTTGGTTTTTTCAAAATTTAAATTACGTACCCACCATGAAACATGTTCGTTGTATTTATTTGTTTTGAGAACTGTTTCATTTCATTCAAATAATTTTATCTTTACTCTACTTTTTTAAAAAGGAAAAAAAAATTCTTATAAATTATAATGCAATATATAACGTTTCTTTTAAGAGGAAAACCAGGAAGGTGATTGATTAACTCCCAAAAAAAAAAAAAAAAGATTAAAAATGAAAACAATGACTTGAAATTTTGGTTTATATGGAAAGATATTAAATAAAAATGATTGTTTTCACTTATTATAAATAAGAATACATTTCCACACTTAATTTATCATCAAAAGTACTTTTTTCATATTGAAAAAGCAAATCACAAATTAACAATGGTTGCCTCCATCAACTACTTTTGTGTACTCTTCTTCTTCTGTCTCCTCTCCAAAGGTATATTCTTTAACTACTTAATATTAACATTTTGTTTTTCTCGTGTTTGGATATTGTCTATGTCATTATCATTCTATCCCTCGTAACGATATGACTGACGTATATATGTTTTTTTTTTTTATTTGATAGGGAATAGCCAATGCTCGTTGAGTGACATAGTAATAAATCAAAGTACGACGGGAAAAGAAGTGAATGAGAAGTCAGAATGGAGAGCGACAATCACAAACAAATGTGTTTGTTCTCAATACAGTGTGAAGTTTGATTGCAATGGATTTGAGACAGTTGAGAAGGTTGATGAATCCATATTAATGGTTGCTGGGTCAGTGTGTTTGGTTAACAATGGTGAACCAATCTTCAACTCAAAACCAATCTCCTTCACTTATGCATGGGACAATGCCTTCCCTTTCAACCCTCTCTTCTCTCAAGTTGCTTGTTCTTAATCTTACCCTAATTACCCTCTTTACCAATAATGGAACTAAGTTTGTATTTTGGTCCTTAAATCATATATATATCAAATTTATTTCAATTTTCGACTAAACGGTCATAAGTACTTTTGAATTCATTCGACTAAGAGAACATCGATCTAATGTTTAATGAGGAATGAAATTTGTGATCTTTTTTTTTTTCACAATATTTTATCAAATAATTTGCAATTTAAATCATATAAATTTTATAGCACATTTACGTAACGTTACGAACTTATCTAAATTAAACCGATTGGAATACTATCAAATAACCATATAATGCATGGTAATCACACAAAGATCAAATCTTGCAAATATCACTAAAGAATTGATAAAAGTTAAAATTAAGTCAAAACTTAGGTAAAATCATCTTTCAATCTTTTATTTTGTGATGTTGTCATCAATTGTCGAATGTCAATAAGATCCATCTCCGCTTTTCTTTCTTCTTCTTTCACTCTCGCTTCAACCACAAACCACCATGCAAATCTTGTTTTATGTTGCAATCTTTCACCGCCTTAATAATGTGCCCGACTCAATCTATTTTTTTGCAGCAATATATATATATATATATATTTCTTTTTGTGCATCTGTATTTGCGTGTTATTAGTGACCTCTAAACTAAAGTGTATTGGTTTGGTCGGTCTAGCTTTCTGTATTTGATGTCTGAGGTGCATCATTTACAGTGTATTTGATTTAGTTATAAGGTATTTCGGTATTTTTTAAAATCTCTAGAAATTGTTGAAGTTTTTCCGGTGATTGATATGTTTTTACAATATCACATTTTTATATTTTTTTTATTATTAATTCGATTTTGCTATTTTTATAATTAAAAGAATTCTCCTAAATCAAAATAAAATATAGAGCTTTTTAAAAGGGCTTTCGACTTTCTTATTTGTGCATAACTAATAATATATTGGATTTTCTAACTTGGCCCAGTTTCTCCGGTGATGTTCTCCGACGCCGGCGACCTGGAGTTTCGGAGCGACGATGACGCGTGGTACAATGTGACTGTGAAACTCGAAGGCAAGGTTCTTAGGGTCATTTATTGCGAGTTCTCTGAGGAACATGACAATGTCTTCGACGCCGATCATTTCCGGAGCTTATCGGAGTTGAGCATCTTCGAAGCTAGGTTTCGGCCTTTGTCCAGACAGTTGCAGGATTCCGAATGCCCTAACGTTGTCCCTGGAATGCCCGTTTGCGCTTCATACTCCTCTCGAGCTGATGATGTTCGCTTCTACGACGCTCTTGTCGAAGGGGTTCGTTTCTTTGCTTTATACTTCTCTTATTGTTTGATTCTGAGTTCATCTCTGATTCCTTTTGTTTGAAATTTTAGTCGCTGAGTTACTTTCACTTTTTCGAGCAGGACCTTTGTTTAGAAACTTTGTTTTGTGATTTTCGTTCTCATACTGAAGATAGTCTCTCTAGTGGTGGAGTTGTTTTTTTGTGTTATTTTAAGGCTAAGACTGTTCCATATGTCATAGGGTAGTCTGAGTTTTGGAAGGTTTGTTTCAGAGCATGCATGGTTTACAGTTATAATGCGGTTTTGCTGTTCTTAAAATGAACTTTCTTAATTCTTTTTGGAATATGGATAAAATATTGTTTTTCCTTGATTCTATATGTGAATTTGAAACTTCTATATTTTATTCTAACTCTTTTGTGCATTTTAATTCTTAAAGTTTTATAAAACTTCATCTCTTTTTATTAAGTTCTGAGTTGTTTCAAAATTTAAGGATTAAAGTGATGATTGTGTATTAGCTCAATTAAGTATACCATATTTATATGCCATCAGTGACATCTATCTATGAGTTGGTCATATGAGCATTGATACTATCTTGGAAAACGGCCCTCCTCATATCATCACGTTGATACGGTATTATCCACTTCAAGTATGAACCCTCGTGACTTTGCTTTTGGTTTAACCCAAAAGATCTCATGTCATTGGATATAGTTGTCTTTATTTACATATCCATGATCTTCTCTTTATCTACATAATATGGGACTTTGGTCGCATCCCCAACAATCCTCTCCTTAAACAAAGTACTATTGAACCTCCCCTCAAATAGTTAACTATTCGTCTAACTCGTATCCAAGACAACTTCTTTTCTCTAGAGCACACTGCCAATTCGATAGAGCTTGACCACAAATTTTCACCATGACTGCATCTTTCAAGGCTCACCACTTTTTTGTTTGTCACTCGAGTATTTTACTGACATGACTACAGCTTTTAGTTAGGGGCATGACTCCAATGCCACTTGACCCTCTACATATCTCCACAGGCCATAGTGGTATGATATTTTCCACTTTGGACATAAACCCTTGTGACTTTGTTAATGGCTTCATCCAAAAGTACTCGTGTCATTGGAGATAATTGTCTCACTTATATACTCATGATCTTTCCTCTTATTGAGCTAATATGGGACTTTGGTTGCATTCCCAATAAATACATTAGATCCTGTCATAATTCCATGTTTAAGTGTGCTTGGGCAATTGTAGCACTAAGTTGGGGATCACTTGAGAAGTCTTCATGTTGGACCTATTTTTATTTCTATTAATTAAAAAAATCTATCTATTTTTTTAAGCATATACTCTAATCCAAGTAGTGTTATTTTGACGTGAGTTGAGGTTTCATTTTATTGCACATTTTAGGCTTGCTTGTGGACATAAGATGTTATGATGAAATAACAAATGAAATGTACAACGGACTATGTATGTTTTATTTTTGGGCATTATTCATCAAGTCATTATGTATGTCTTAATTGTCAATCCCTGCGCATATAGTTGATGAACAATAATATATTGGGTTTTTGAAGATGCTTAATTCAAATTTTCATAGAGTATGAATTCAATTAGAAGACTTGGCATTTGGTAGGTGGATTATCTTGAACACTCTTATGCAAATGGAGAAGAAGAATGCTTATGCAACTTTATCCTTTTATGGCAGCATGGTCCAAACTCTGGGAATTTGACAATTGCCAGTATTGCTAACATGTGTCAAATTCAATTTGATAAAATTAATGACACAGTGTTAGCAACCTTCTTCAGAAAAGTTAGGGAGAAAATCGAAACCAGAATGAATAGAGGTGATATCTGTTCTCAAGATCGCCTTCCCACCCATAATGGCGGTGGTGCTTGTCAGAAGGATGAATGCAGCCTAACATTAAAGCACCGGCTTTCCTTTTTTGAACGCCTGGACCAGGTGTGTACTATGTCTAGAGCAACAAGTTCTTACGTTCCAACTTCCAGTTGCATCCGAGGGCTCCATTTCATACACCATTTCATTTTGTTTTTATCAGTATTTGATGGCTCTCTCCATTTGTAGGAAACACGACGTGCCAAGCGTTCTTCTGGGGACGTAGAGCCATGGGAAGGTAGAATTTGTTTTTTAGGGAATGAACCCAATCTCTCAGTTATCTCATCAAGTGTGGATAATGAGATCTTTGGGGCAAATATTATTTCACCAATTGAAATTGTGGTATCTTAATCCATAATCATGCACCAAGCACCATTTAACACTTTTTAATCACTGTTTTGTTTTCCAATTGAACTTATTTTTTCCTCCCTTAGACCAACAGACTCCCAGTTCCAGAAAGAGTGAGGTAATCGAGCAAGATACTGATATTGGTGGAATAAAGTATCAGTACATGATTTTACTTGAGAATCTAGATAAAGGATTGTCTCCAGTAAAACTTGCCAAGTTCTTACATGAAGAAACTTTGATCTTACCTCGAGTATACATCTTCCCAAGCTTAACATTTGAGTTATATGCAAGGGGAGCTGTCGTAATGAATTGCAGAAAGAACCTAAAGAGGTTGTATGATTTTTTGGACAGTCCAGATCATGTCATTTTATCCTCCCAAGGAAGGTAAACTTTTGTTCAGATATATTATAAATCATCAAACTTTTCTACTAAATGTGCACTTCGCTCTCGCTCTCTCTCTCGCTTTGATACTGACTCTATTGGATTTAATCATTTAACTCTTTCTAAGGAAATATCTTACCTGGTTCCAGTTAACAAGCAAGAAAATTTTTATAGAGTAATGATAAAGTTGGAACTTGATTACGATTCAACGCGTAGCTTCTGTAAATCCTTGCCTGTTGAGATTTGTTTCCATTTTATAGTTTGGGAGTTTCCACTTATTTTCTGCAGGCCCTTGGTAGTAACTGGAAGAATAGCAAGGTACGGAACTTTTGGGACATTGGCGGCAGGAGCTATGGTTCTGGACTCTGAAGTGAGTTTTATTACTCTTTGGACGTTTTGTAGTAACAGGAGTGGCTCTATTGATCTCTCATAGTTGCAGTTTAAGTTGAATTTTGAAAAATGAAAGAGATGTCCAATATTTAATTAATTAAACAACGTGTATCATGCTCTGAAGTCTGAATTCTTAGTATAACTGATGCCTCTTCTAGATAGTTCCATGTGATGGGAGTGATTTTAAAATTGTTAAAATCATTTTTGTCATATCTAAAATCACACTTTTACTCACAAAATCGATACAATGTTTAATTTCACACTTTTAAACGCAATTTCCGTACTATTAAGTTTGATTTTGAATGATTAAAAGCATTTTCTGAACGATTTTGAAACAGATACAAGTGTTTTAATCTTTTCAAACTTACTCCCCAACATGCCAATATAATTAGTCTCACAAGAAAATGAACGAGACGATCTAGACTCGTTATTAAACAGTGATGATAGAAACAATATAGCTTAGGAAGTAATGTAGGAATCTAACCTGGTATCCTACTTCTGATGTGATGGTTGTTGCTGTTGATCTTGATTGGTTACAGAATAAATTTGGTAATGAAAAAGATGGGCGGGCTTGTTGTGAGCTGAAGGTTGTGAAAGTAGGAACAAATGAGTATTTGACTGCAAAGCACATGAAGGAATTGTTCATGGAGTTTATTATCCATCAAAGGGGATTACACCAAAGATTGGCCATGGAGGAGAGCAAGATATACTGCAATGGTGCTTTGCAATACAAAGTGTAAATCAATCATATGTTAGTTGGATAAGGATCTTGTTTTTGTGTAAAGAAAAATACTTTTGAGTTGTACATTTTACATTGTGGATAATTGTGTAGGCTGTAGAAACCACCACTTCACTTTTTTGTATAGGCATTCCCCTAATTGAATTTATGTGGGAAATGAACATTTTAGATGTAGTCATAGTCATGCAAATTTTGTCCCCTCAAACTCCAAGGACTAATTTGCTCATGAAATGGAATGACTTTTATTATAGATTTTGATTGGAATAGGAGAATCAAATATGACTTTGGAGTTAGAAAGTTTAAATTTTATATCAGTTGAGTTATGTTTATGTTGGTTTAATTTTCTAACTTTTAAAGTCGATCATCTTTGTAATGAGCTTATGAATATTTTTACTTTGTTGTTATTTTGGTAAAAATAGTAGTTAGATTATTAGCGAAAATTAAACAAAAGGGTTAAAAGTTGTAAAACGTAATCAATGAAATTGAAAGAGTCTCTAATTGATATAGCCAGAGAAGTTCAATGTTAAAATTGATTTTTATTTTTCCAAAGATTTAAATCACAGTGGTTTGGATTTTAAAATGAAAGGGAAAATATACTTTATAGGACTCACTAGGAAGCCATAAGTTAATTTGATTAGGTATGGAAACCGAACCATAGGGTTGACCATGAAGCCATGAGTTAATTTTGCTAAGTATCATAACCAGCCCATAAAGTTAGCCATGAAAAGCTATGAGTTAATGTGGCCAAGTATTGAGACTGACTCATGGGGTCGACCAATGAAGCCATGAGTTAATTTGGTAAGTAGAAAGATTGACCCATAAGATTAGCTATAAGTCATGGCTTAATTTGGCCAAGTATAGAGAACGACTCGGGGTCTACCATGAAGCCATAAGTCAATTTGCTAGGTATGTAAACTGACCCATAAGATTAGTCATGAAGCCACAAGTTAATATGGTGAAGATTTAAGGTCGATCTATAGAGTTGTCCATAAAGTCAATGTTTATTTAAGGATGAAAGATAAGTTATAGGGTCGACCATACCATTGCAAAGTAGCTAGGTATAATTAAAAATAAAATTTGAAAGCATGAGTCTTCGTGGGTTGGGTTGAAGTATTTTTTAGATCAAACCCAATCGTTCAAGTTGTAAATTTCTTCAACCCAAACAACCCTTATTAAATAATGAACTCAATCCAATTCAACCACGAAATATTTGCAATAGGTTTGGTTCAGGTTACTCGAGTCACTATTTAATTTTTTTTTAATTAAAAGAAGTGACATGCTAATATGTAAAAAAAAAAAAATTGTTCTAACTATTTTCCCATATTGAAATAAGATTAGCCAATCAATTTTAACTATATTATGAAAATCTTATCCCATGGTGTTAAAAAATTATTTTAAAGAGTTGATAGATAATAAATAATCTAAAAATCATGAAATTAAGTACAATTAAAAAAAATTAATGTATATATGATTGTATGGGAAGTAACAAAAACATATTTTTCAATATTAATAATAAATTTGAGTTGACTCGAATTATTTTTTATAAACTCATTAACCAATTCAACCTATAAAATTTCATAATTTGCCTCTAACTCGACCCAAGTGAATTAATAATCCAACCCAAACTGTATGGATTGGATTAGATTGATCAGACTTTTTCGGACCATCCAAATTTTTGAACACCCCTGTTCAAAAGCAGCTAACAAAGAAAAAAAATATTTTATCGGTCACAATTTTTTTACTAATTTTATTTCAATTGCATATTCAATCAATCAACTTTTGAAAAATGAATAAAATGTATTATCATTTTAATTCAACTAGGTAATCATCCAACCCTATTTTGGAAAAAAACAATATTTTCTTTTCACTTAATATTTATGTTCAACTAATTAATTCTAAATGTTGAGTTTATTTTGAAATTTTTTAATTTTCAATTTTAAATTTTTCGATGGGTCGGTTTTTGGTATATCACCAAAGTTTAAAAATGATATTGTCATATAAACATTTTTTTTTTTTTTTTGCAGTTATAAACTTTTCTAAACACTTAAAAAGTCAATCCAAACATGCACTTGACACAACCGATCTCGTTATATATAAATATTATTTATTTATCGAAGAAAAAGAAAATGTTATGGGACTAATAATAAAAGGCTTTAATTAATCTCCCAAGTCCTAACAAAGAAGGTATAAATACATATATTCAAATACTTTACAAATTTGGTTATATTCAAATAATGTCTCCACCCATCCTCCAATAGTAAGATATTAAATAATAATTATTATTTTCCTAATTTTATGTGCATTAAAAATTTATTGTCCCTTCAAAGGTTCCTTATAAATATGACTAATTTCCATAATTTATTTCCCATCAAAGTATTTACATTTTAATTTTCACATTGAAATAGAAAAAAAAATACAAAAGAAATGGGTGCCTCCATCAAGTTTCTTTGTGTACTCTTCTTCTTCTGTTTCCTCTCCAAAGGTATATTTATATTTATGCTTAAAATCATTTAAACACTTATATTTAGGAGTGTTCAAAAAATCGGTAATTCGATCGATTTGGGTTATCCAACCTAAATCGTAAGGGTTGGGTTGGATTGGATTGCAAAATATTTAAAAAATATATTTTGGGTTGAGTTGAGTTATAGGTTAAGTAACCGGATCAACTCGACTTATGTACACCCTTACTTATATGTAAATTATGAGAGCGTATAGTTAAAGGTGGAATATGCAACTAAATTAGAAGATGTAGCTAACACTGGAGCATTAGAGTGTGGAACATATATATATATATATATATATATATATATATATGATATGATATAACTGGTTGGTTTGTTATTGGTTAGGAAATGGGCAATGTGTGCTGAATGACATTGCAATAAGCCAAACAACAACTGGAACTGAAGTGGGAGGGAAGCAAGTATGGAAAGCCACAATTACAAACAAATGTATTTGTTCACAGTCAAGCTTGAAATTGGATTGCAATGGATTCAACACTGTTCAACAAGTTGATCCATCCATCTTAGCAGTTGCTGGGTCTGTGTGTTTGGTGAATGGTGGTCAACCAGTGTTTGAGTCCACACCCATCTCCTTCACTTATGCTTGGGACAATGCCTTCCCTTTCAAGCCCCTCTCCTCTCAAATTTCTTGTTCTTAATTACCTAATTAATATATATATATATATATATATATATATATATATATTAAACCTAGGAATTAATTCACACATCTTTTATTGCTTTTTAATGTTTTTGAATTCTGAATTATAGAGTTTTAAATAGTTCATATGTATGCATTTTCATTTATTAGTGATTTTATAATATTATTCTAGTTTCTTTATGAGTATTCAACTTTATTGGTTTAGGTGTACACCTTCGACTAAGAGGTCAATCTCCGAGGATTGAACTCAAGAAAAATGGCTCTCTCAATGTGTACTGTTACGTTTAATGTAATTGATAATAATTGATATTGAGCAATTGAGAGGGACGAGAAGACTTTATCGAAAGAAATAACTCATCTATCTTAAAAGGAATGTGAGTATCCTTGTATCCTTGATTTTTCCATCAACAACTCTAAATAAACGAAGTTAAGTGAAGGCCCAATGTACATCCGGTCTCCTAGTTCATAGAATGATGGATCTACGTACAAACCCTAATTCGTAAACTTTATCCAAATAGTTTGTCTAGTTGTGTTTTGAAGCTAAAATAACTCATTAACCAAAGTTAATCAGACACTAAAAGCTCATCCAAAGGTTAAGCAATGATGACTCGAATGAATAATGGCTGAGCAAAAGTTTGATAGTGGCTCGGAAGTAGAAAGGTCGTGTAAGGTTTAGCAACGAAGAGATCGGCCAATATAATCTTCGAACTACGACTAGAAAAAGGTATAGTCGTTTCTTAAACGTGATTCTAACTTGAGCAATCTGAGTGAATTTGGCTCAACACCACACCGGTGTTAAGATTTGCTCATTTTGTAGGATTTTGGATCACTCTTCCTCAAAAATATAAATCTACCGTTGGTGCAATTTTCGGTATATATCAACAAAGTGCACTCTATCTTAAAAAATAATATAAAGTTATTAAAATACTCACCTCACGTAAAATTTGTCTGCCAAACATGTTGAGTCATTTTCGATTAGTCAACTAACAGGCCAAATTAACTCATGAACTGTTTAAAAATATTTTCTAAATTTTAAAAATAAAAGTTTAATACAAACTATAAACACTAATCTCAGCTCTCCTAAACAAAAACAAATCCATTTGAATCCTTATTTAAACTAAACATTTTTCTTTAAAAAAGCTTAATAAAATGCAAATTTTAACTTTTTTATTTTATTTTATGAGTAAAGTTCAAATTTTAACTTGGCCCCACTTTCAAGTATTTATATATATTTTTTTCATCTAAAAAAAAGTGTAATTATTATTATTATGGGGGGTTTCAAAAATAATAAAAAATAATAAATTACAATTCATAGAAAAATATAAATATTTTATTTATTTTACTATTATTATTATTTTTTTTATTATTATTATTATTATTAGGGCTATAATTTCCCAAAATATTATTAGGTAAGTGATGATGTAGCATCTTATAATAAGGAAAGTGATTAACTTTCCAAATAGAGATTATTGATTGTTGCATTATTAGTTGCCAAAATTTAAACTTCCATTACCATTTTTGTTTCTTATTTTATGTTTTTTTTTCCCATTAACTTACACTCGTTTTTATCTAAATTTGGTACTCCCATTATAACTTTAACCATACTTATTAATTAAACACTTTTAATTTTTAATCAAGTCTTAAAATAAAAATACATAAGACAACAAGAGCTTAGCTCAATTGACACCTATATATATATATATATGAAGGTCAAGAAATCTCGATTTCAAATCCCACACTTCCAATTGTACTAAAAAAATAAAAATTATTGAAATTTGGTATCAAAAGAAAACTTGTAGCTAACTTGTGGAAAGAATATTTATTTAAAGTTTCATTTTGTATATATATATATATATATATATATGACGTTAAGTGTATCAAAGGTATCATGTGTATCGTACTTTTTTTATAATTTATAGATTGAATTTATTTTTTCTCTAATTTTAAAAAATAGTAAGTATGAACAACGAGCTTAATTTTTTCTATTTCTTAATTCTCAAAACTTAATTTTAAAATATTAGTAGAAAATAGAAAAAGAAAGTATGAAAATTATCAAACAAAAAGCTAATTGTTTTATACAATTTTTTTTTATTTTTTGTGCATTCTATTCCCCTCAATGGGTCCTTATAAATATAAGACTACACTTCCAAACTTTATTTCATTAAAATAAAAACATAAAAATGGTTGCTGCCTCCTCCATGAAGGTCTTTTGTGCTCTCTTCTTCATTTATTTCATTTCTAAAGGTAAATTAATTGTTACATGGTAGTGTTTAAATTCTCGAAACCCTAATATTTTATATCTATTTTTTCGACCTTCTTTTTCTTTTAATCTCTAAACTTTCAACTATCTTTCCTCTCCTACTTCTAAACATTGATTTCAACTATTCAAAAAACTCGATATTAGCTCACCCACTACACGTGATTTTGATTTATCACAAATAAGGAAAAACCAATGACAAGACTAGCGTGAGAAAATTTTTCGTAAGTATTTTAAGATAAATTAACGAGGATTGGCTTATAATCCAAACAAAACCCTAAATAGAACATTTTTTACATTTGAATATTATTACCACGAAAGACGCATTAATACGTAAATTACCATTTCCTTTCGTTGTTGATTTTAATTATTAAAGGAGGATTGACTCATAATCCAAACAAACCCTAAAACAGAAAAAGTACTTTCGTTTTGTCGTCGGTTTTCGATTATAGTGTTTTTCTTTTAGGTAATTGCCAATGCACATTGGAAGAGATTGGAATCAAGCAAAGCAGAACAGGGAATGAAGTGAATGGGAAGGCAGAATGGAAAGCCATAATCACAAACAAATGCTTTTGTTCTCAATATAATGTGAAATTGGATTGCAATGGATTTGAGTCAGTAGAGAAGATTGATGGAAGCATCCTGTTGGTTTCAGGGTCTGAGTGTCTGGTTAACAATGGTGAACCAATTTTTAATTCAAATCCAATCTCCTTCACTTATGCTTGGGATACCTCTTTCCCTTTCAAACCCCTCTTCTCTCAAGTTGCTTGTTCTTGAACAATCAAATTTCTTTATATCATCATCATAATAATAATGTATTTTCATTTCAATTTCTTATGAATTCAAGTGTTCTCACAGTTTAATTTGTATTTTGTGTTGTTTTTTCAGCTCTATAATACCCGACTTTTTATCGATACTTTCTTTGTTCTCAATACTCTCTTGATACCGCACTTGAAATTTGTTAAACGGGTACCCTAACCGAGAGCATTTAACATCCAAGTATCGTTCAAATTTTATATGTTTTCAACTTTCTCGTCGTATACCGAAACTGAAAATTGTTCAACTAATAAATTGATAATTCATATACCCTAATCGAGAGTATTTAACACACGCACGTATTGATCAAATATTATTTGCTAGTAACTGTCTCTTGATATACCAAACTCAAAATTACTTAAACTAGTTAACACCTAAGTTATTTAATAATAAATCTTATGCTGAATTAAATAATGCACACAATTTATAATCACAAATACCCCAAACTTAATGATGTCCTTTGAAAATTTAGAGAGATGTTTAAATTTTAAAATGCAAAAATTTTAAAAATAAAATAGAATAGAGAATTCATGATTTAACGTTTTAAAAAATACAGCCTGGCATTCACAATATTGAAAGATTAGTTTTTTAAGAAATAAAAAATAAACCCTAAATCCTAACATAGAAAGTGATTCACTTGCCAAAGAAATTTAATTAAATTAACTTTTCAGTATGAAAGAAATTCACAAAAGTGGTTTCTTCTCGTCGTGGTGTTCTTATTTTATTTCTACATTGATACGAAAAGAATTGATCAAACTGTAAATTTGTTTTATAAGAGAAAATTGTTTAAGGACTCCAATGATGTGGTGTTTAGTCACACACACTCCGACGCTCAAATTAGTTTTGAGTTCGTGAGTAACTAGCCTATAGAAAATAATAGGGTTCTTTTTTTTCGGTGTACCTCTCTTCAACTGAAGCCCAAAGATTATATAGGTTAATCACTTCGTAACTAAAGCTTGTAACCTTCTAGTTCAGGGCCATTACTAAACTTCTCCTCGGTCGTTATCCATCCCAGCCATGATTGTTAAAGTCGTTACACATTCAGCTATTATTGTGCTCGATTCTTAGGTAGGCATAGGCCTATGGCATCCGTTTAACTTAACTACAATACATAGCCAATGCACGCCTAAACTATACATTACTTCTTTTCTCAGGTTGACCTCCTTTCTAAGCTCGACCTCTTTTCTCAAGTCTGTGTGTGTAAGGATAAATAAATTTAGTTTTTTTTTTAAATAATAATAATAATAATAATATAATCCACATCTAGTCCAGAGGTATGATACACGAGAGTAATTAAAAAGTTTAAAAACATAAAATGAGATTAATTATAATTAATGCAATTTGGTGGAGTGTTACTCATCATGTATAAAATTAAGATAACTACTTGTATATTTGTGTGGATATTTTATGAAATCTCCATTCCTCCCAAGATAAAACCTTGATTTATATATATGTACATATAAGATGATCTTGAATCAAAGATCAATCGATTAATTATTGAATGAAAAATTTTAGACCAATCGCAAATTTCTATGTAATTTACTAAATTATAATGTCATGCAATTTGATATTATTGTTTGAGTTAAAGACTAATTGAGCCCAAAATAAGCTTAATTGAGCTCAAATACTAATAAAGCCCAAATCCAATTGATTATATCCAAGGATCAGGTCCATGGACCAACCAAGCTCAAGCCCACAAAGTCACCTAAGAACCCTATAAATAGAAGAATTTGAATTTAGAGAGAATTCTCTCAACAATCAAAAGAACCCTAGTTCCTGAAGCCTAAATACATCCACGAGAGAGAATCAAAGGAGCAAGTTCTAAAGATCGAACCACACTCGCATCAAACCTATATTTACACAAGTTCAACCCCACGAAACACGTTTTAATAGACTTATTTGGCAATAATTTTAACTTTATTTTAAATTTCAAATGATTGTTGGTACTCATTAAAACTTTCTACATTTTGTAATGCATATCATAATAAAGTAAAATAATTAGGTGTTACAATACCATTCACTAGTTTTATTAGTGGGTGGTAGCTTTGAAGGCTTTATGTCACAAACACCAACTACCTTGACCTTTTTAATACTACCATCAGCCTCCACAGCATAGCCTTCCAGACTTTCTACTTTGTAGCCATGTTTTTCTTTTTAAATATATAAATAAACAAATAAATAAATAAATATTCTTTTATTTTCAATCATTTTATCAAGATAATTTGAATAAAAATGAACATTTTAAAAAACATTTTTTCTTAAGTCAATCCAAACGGATCTTAAATTCAGAGTGGAGTATAAAATTAGGAATTCTCGTTGACAAATCTTTAAGTTCAGATACCACCTTCTTTCCTCCATGCTTTTAATGGGGAAAATCAAATGAAATCGATATTGAAAGCTCATTGATCTCAACATAGAAAATGAAAGCATATTAAATCTTAGATAATTTAAAACCTTTTGCCCACAATGACGACATTAGTATAGCAAAGTCCCTCGGACCAAGTAGTTTCATACATACTCGACCACAAAAAAAAAATACCATGAATAAAAGTTATGGCTATCATGTCGCATGAACATGGTTCAATTGACATAAAATATGTAATCTGACCTGTAAAAAATTATAGATTCAAAATGTCTACTCCACATTGAACTCAAAATAATAATAATAATAATAATTAATAGGTAAACACAACCAACGTAATAACATGGGACTAACTTTTCAGATTACCAATTTACCATTGAAGGATTGGGTGTACCGGAAAGTAAACGTGGCCTTAGTTCAATGCGCAATTGAAGTGGGGAGGTTTCAACACAGCTGAAGCCAACAAACCCGCCAGTTTACTCAAGTGGAGGGGATCAAAGTGTGGTTAATGGTGGCTTTCCAATCTATTTTGTTGTTCCCATCACCTTCACTAATGCATGGGACCCTTCATTTAATTTCAAGCCTTTCTTCTCCCAAGTTGCTTGTTCCTAGTTAGTTACCCAAAGTGTTTGTTTTCTCTTTGCTTCAACTTATAGTCTAGGTCCTTACTCCTTTTATGTTTTGTACTCTTTGGCAAAATTCAATATATAGGTTTAAGTTTTATTTTTGTCTCCTCAAACTTTCATATATGTATTTATACGGTTCCTAAGAGTAACACCCATCTTGATATGGATCTTTGAAGTTGGCACCAAGGACGAGGTGGTGAAGTGAAAAACTAGACAAAAAGGTATAAGTGGTGAGAGCCAATTTTGTGGTGAGATAGTCAACTATGCGGTGAAACAGTCAATTATGTGGTGAGATGGTCAGCTATGTGGTGAGACAGTCAATTATGTGGTGATACAGTCAATTATGTGGTGAGATAGTCAGTTATGTGGTGAGACAATCAATTATTTGGTGAATCGAGAGGGGGTGCGACACTAAGTTTCTGCCATGAGCAAAAGCTGGTCGAGGTCAAGTAATGTAGAGGCCCGGCCAATCTTGATACCAACTTTCAATTGGAGATGCCATTGAAAATGGATTCTTAAATCTCATTTAACAATAGTTGGTTCAAGATGACTAGTGAGAATAGATGTTGAGTGGTCTATTGGGTGTTACAAAGGGAGTGTGGTTTGGGTATTTATTAGCAGATTAGAAAGATAGGGAGAGGCTGTGTTAGAAAGAGAGGGAATGGAAAGGGAGTAGAGTCCAGTCCTGCATGCAAGAGAGAGAGAATGGTGGGTCTTGCAATGTTAAAAGAGAGAAAAAGAATGAGTGGAGGGTCATAGGAGAGAGAGGAGAGATGGATTTGGTGGGCAGCCTTGCATGTGAGGAAGAGGGAAGAGAAAGATGGATGTGATTGGAGCATGTTAGAAAGAAAAGAAGAGCACTGAAAATTTAATGAATGAGAAAGAAAAGGAGAATAACAAAAAGTTGAAGGATAATAAAGGAAGAGAGAGGGGAAAATATAGGAAGAGAAATAGAGAGTTTTGGACGTAGGGCCGGTCAGAGGGAGGTGTACCCTTCAAACTAAACAAATGGTTAGTTTTGAATATTCAGGTTCGGACATGGATTCGGTCGATCTTTTAATTTTACCCTCCTAATCTTTTTAATTATATCCTTCAAACTTAATAAAATGGTTAAAAGAGTTTAGTTACAATAATTTTATTAGTTTGAAGGGGTAATTATTATGTGAGGAAATTAGTTTGAGGATGTGATCACAATTTACTATATATTAAAGATGTCATTAACAGACTATCTAAATAAAATGGAACATGGCATCAATTTTCTGTAAAAAGAAAATAAAACGGAAACGAAGAGAGAATAATAGGTATAAATCACGTCAGGATTTGGATCTTCCTATTTTGGTTGTCAGTTACATGGGATGTTGATCGATGTTTAAAAACAGTCAACCCCAATGAAATATTATGTTGACAGCACATCACACTAAAGACTTTGCGTGAGAGTTTTAAATTTATTTCTTTTTCTTCGAGGCTATTATTAATTTAATTATTGCCATAATAACCAATGGGAAAGCCATTCAAAATACAGATATGAAAACACTGACATACTATAATTTCCAAGATAAAGTAATAAAAAAAAGAAAAAACAAAGAATTTGGTTTCTAAACCCACTTATCTCAAAAGCACTCCCTGCCAGCAAAAAATTTACTTCAGCTATGATCAACCTCTCCACCATGATTGCAGCAATCATCATCCTACTCCTAAGTTTCATCAACGAAGGTTAGTATTTGATAAAAATAAAGTTAAAATCCCAAATAAAATACTGGCGATCTCTACCTTTAGAGCTTTCTCTTCCCTTTCTCAGTTTGAGTTGTTAGATTTTGTTGCAGGGTCTGCTGCTGGAAGCTGCAGTTTGGACACCATTAACATAGGAACACAGAGAAGCGGAAGGGAGATTGGGGGGCAACCTGAATGGAACGTTCAAGTGATCAACAACTGCGATTGTCCTCAGAAGCAGATTGTCTTGTCCTGCCAAGGGTTTCAGACTATTGAACCCGTTGATCCATCGATTCTGTCAAAGCAAAAGGACAATTGCCTTCTCATAAATGGCGGAGTTGTACAGCCTGGTTCTTCAGTTTCATTTTCCTATGCTTGGGATCCCCCTGTCATCATGCTCCCTCGTTCCTCTGTTTCTCTGTGTCCAACCTGAAGCACCAAAAACACTTCTGAAAAAACGGTTATCAATTTAGTCTGAGTTAATATTAAAGTTAGGGGGAAAATTTGAAAAAATAATCGTTCCTTTTGTATGAAAGGAATTATAATCGATTATAGGTGATGTCTTAAGAACATATATCTTGAATTTGTTTCTTCCCCTGATTGATCTACTAAAGATGGGATTAGACAGCTTATACTTACTTAATACAAGGGAGAAAGTTTACCTGTAGAGGTTTTTTCTCGCCACAAATATTGCCATCCTCACTCGAGTTTGACAATAGAATAGAACCTGCCTTTTTGAAAGATTAATATGATAGAAGCAACTTGTGTAGCTTGTATAGCTTGAACAGCATGAATTCAGGGTCTGCCTGTTGGAAAGACAGATTGTTGTATGTACAAATAGAAGAAGCTTTCATATCAAACTGTATTTTGTTACATGGGTTCATTTCTCAGCCCTGACACAATTGGCCTCGAGAGCAGCTTCAAACCTTGCTTATTCTATTCACAGATCCTACAACGTAATAGATGAGAAGAGAAAAAAGGGGAGGAAGTTATTCTCACCTTTCCAGGTAGGGAAAATCTCATCTCCCTTCTCTCCTCTATGATTTAAATGGAGATCATCCTCTTCATTACATAATCTCCACTGGATTCACAATGCTTTTTAGTTTGCTTCATCCCATTATTGAAATGAGGTAATAGCTTCTATTTCATGCTTCATATGTCATTTGTTCTCATCCTGATTGTGAGCGTTTTAATTCCTAATTTCACTTAGACGGATAGACAGACATCTATTTCATACTAAGCCTGTCATTCATTCTCTTCTCACTATCATCATCATGTCCTAAGCAATTGCATCATTTAAGGATTACCATTCTAAGCTTTGTAGTCATTTTGGCTTACATTAACATTTTGTTTTTCGTTAAGCTTAATCAATGGAGAACTACAAAACAGAACTGGGTTTCTTTCGTGTTCTCAAGGAAAGCAGAACACATACACAAACATAAATATAAATCTTGCAGCATTTCAAGCTGTAACTAACCCTTTAAACTTGTCAATTGACATGTAGAATGGGCAGTGTATCAATTTCTTTAGGTGCAGCTCCAATCTATAAAACCCAAACCATAGTTAGACTTAAAAAGAAGTAAAGAAAGATAACAACTTTACAAATAGACGGTAATCTGAATAATGAATATAACAACTTTACAACAGCAAACGGCCACATAAATAACGTTCAACATTCAACCTCTATCCATGGTCGAACAAATGATTCAATTAGTTTAGGAATCCCAAAAATAAAATTGAAGAATACATCCTGATACGGCTAAAGATCCAACGGGGGAGAGGGGTTAACACAAACACAAAAGGAATCAAACAGAATCGACATACAAATCTCAGAGACCGTAACTGAAACAGTAACTCTGATTAAAAATGAACGCATTCCAAAATGCAGTCGATGGAGTGAACTTAAAAATCGAATCCGGCAAACCAAAGAGCCAAAAGAATCCATATAAAGCATCACAGCGGGAAATTCAAATACACGGTGAATTAGCAGAAGAAGAACTACTCGACCAAAATCAAGTTGAAATAACAGTGACTATATTAATATGAAGACTACAACAAATGCTGGAGAATCAATGGCCGTCTGAACCGCCCCCGGAGTACGGCGGAGACTTTGCGGAGCAGCGGCGACGGAGAAGTGCCGGAAGGAATCGATCTGTCGCTATTCGGTAATTGTGAAAATTCCTTAAAAATGGAAGATCAATGATCCTATGTATGGGCCGAACCTCCAAACTTTGTTCTGATGGGCTCGTAATTAAGCCCATTTAACATGAACATGCGTAATTGCATTTTGGGTAACCTATATTTTGTTTAGTACGACTATCCACGTCAAATCACAAACTCTCGTAATTATTAATATACTCGAATGTCAGTTGAGCTAAAAATTTATTGACGAGTAATGTACATTTTTAAAAAATTATAAATATAATAAATATACTATAATTTTATCGTTGATATGGAGACATGGTCTATCACTTATGAATCCCTACTAGAGATATGGTTTTTACTGATAGACTCCAAAAGTAGAAATTGTTATAAGTTTTGTTACATAGTGTTATATTTGTTAATATTTTGAGTTTGATTGATGTATTAAAATATTTAACAAAAACTAAATATATTTACTTTTTTTTCATCGAATCAATTTTCTATGTGTTACTTAATTTTCAAAATGTTACATTTTTGTTTTCTAAGTTTTGAGATTGATTTCAATTTAACAAAAATTAAATATATTTACTTTTTTTTTCATCGAATCAATTTTCTATGTGTTACTTAATTTTTAAAATGTTACATTTTTGTTTTCTAAATTTTGAGATTGATTTCAATTTAGTCCATAAATTTTAATATATTATGATTTTACATTTGAATTTTTTTAATTGCAATTTAATCATAAGTATTGAATATTTATAATTCTAACTTAAAATTTTCACTAAATACTCTTTGCTAGAAAATAGAAAACATCCATTGTATTTTAATTTATAAATTTTTATTTACTACCATTTTTTAATATATTGTATTAAATACTTAATTTACCATTAATTTAGAAGAGTGGATGTGTATTGCTTTTGAATTTTAGGGTTTAACACTTATTTCTTGAAGGTAAAAAAGAAGATTATTCATAAAAATATTTTAATGTGAAATGTAAATTAAGGAAAAAAAAACAATTATTCATGAAAATTATTCCAATGTTTGCTATGTTCTATCTTTCTATGTGCATTTCTTAGGACATTTTTTCATTTAAAAATTATTAGGTTAAATCCTTAATTTGTAGTCGTTTATTTAAAATTTAACCCATCGATTCTAATATGAACAACATGAGCTCATATTTTTTACTATAAATTTAATTGTTACATACCCACCCAAAAATAGTTCAACTAACATGTACGTATAGGAGTTGGTCTCTATCCTTCTTATTTAATCGTTGGACAACAACTAAAAAAGGGAGGGGGTTTTATAAATATATATCGATTGAAATGTGATACGACACCATTTTTAAAAAAGTTTTTTTTGCCTCTTGAAGAAAATTAAATTGATCTCTAACGTCGTGTTAACCTTTTTTTTCTTTTTTTATTATTTTATTATTTAATTCAAGAAAATATAATTCAGTACTATTTTTTTTTTTACTTAAAAAATAAACAAAACTTATGTTATTTTAAGATGTAAAAGACAAAATAATGAAGAAAAAAGATTGGTTCAATTAACCCTTCAACAGAAAATACCACTAAACAATGCCTTTATACAATGTCAAGTTTTAACATAATTAATTATTATTTATGAGAATAATTTCAAATTTTATAGTATTTTATAAATATGATGAGACCAATTATATTAATATAGAATCCATGAAAATTTATAAAGTCAAATTTATAGCGTAAACAAGGGAGTAATTGTTAGAACATTTTCGAATAACGTCTCTCCAATCCCCGACTACTACGCCACTATCTTCATCTTTTCACTTTTTTTCTTTTATAAAAGTACTTGCAAAATAAATAGATAATTTTAACTTTATGTTATTACTATTAATTCATTTTCATACCTTATCGATTCAATGTCACTGATAGACATCGATTGAAGTCAAACAACGTTTATTGGTGTCTATCATTAATGGATTTTGAAAACTTGTTATCTTTGTAAATGTTTTGGTTCATTTTGCTATATTTGAAAACTGTCATATTTAATATTGATTAAAATGATAATAACTTTTTAGAGAAAAAAATAAAGGTATAATCGACTATATATTTTATACCATTATTTAATTTGTAGAAGATTATATTAAAGTAACACTTCAATGATTTTCTAGCTTAGAAGGATGGAATAGAGTAGATTTGTAATGAATTTTAATTCTAAGTCCAGGTTGAGATTTATGATTTATAATACTAAATTTATTCTTTTCTTACGGTTTTGAACACAAACTCTCCACTCCATTGTTTTGGCGCTTGATCACCATCTCATCTCCATTTTGCCTTTGATTTTGATTTTTTTAAATGTTCCACTATATTATTTTCTAAAAGGGGACTAAAAAGCATTTTTCCAAGAAGTAGAAAACAAAATGCATAGGTAAACCGAAGAAAGTTTTGGCAATTGACCTAATCAAAACTTCACCAAGGTTTTCATTTTAAAAAAAATACTCTGGTGTGGAACATTTTCAAATATGGCGAAACTATTTACAATTTTTTTTTTTTTTTTTTGCTATATTTTGTAAATAGTTTCATTTTTTTCTTTTACCTATCCGTAACAATAACAGTATATGATAAGAAATTTGAATTTTTTTCAAGAGTTAATTTTCTTTTTTTTTTTTTTTTGTCAAATAAAGTGATTGTAACTATATACCTACTCTTTCGTGATTCACTTATTTTAGTGCATAAAGTTCCTACAAGGGGTGCAAACTCACTTCTCATTAGTGAGGGTTTTTATATTTTGCATGTACGGTAGTAGGATTAGTTTGACAACAAATTTTGTGCTCATATAGTGTATGTTTCATGTTGATATTAATAAATAGGGACGAAATATATCAAATCTTACTAGTCACTTATTTTTTTTTTATTTATTAAAACCACATTATTTAGACAAAGGATCGACCCAAATAATGTTGTCTAAAACTCAACAAAAGCACCATAAAAAAATGATAGAAGTACCAACAAAGTTGTTTTGGTTTAGTGAGTCAAAACGATCAAAGTTCAATTCGACAAATATTAGCAACGTAGAGATGTGTTTTGAATCCCCAACCCATTGTGTTTACTAATAAGTTTTCAAGTTTGTAATTTGTATCAAAATATATATATGTATATATTATATGTGGAAAACAATGGGCATACACCATGTAGATCCTAAGCCATTTGTTAATTTTATGTTTGAGAAAGATTGTATATTATACAGGCATGTGAAAGCAAATTTAGAACGTGTGAAATGAAAATTAGATGGTAGTTAGATACCGTATCATTGCTGTCCTCCATAGAACGTCCTTTCTCCACCCCTGGAATTTTAATCATCTTCCACAAGGTTCCTGTCACTCCCAAGTTTCTTATTATATAATCTGTTCCAACAACGTGAAGTGCCTGAAAACAAATTAATAAATTTCAACACAAATTTTCCCTACCTCCTTTGGTGGTGTCTGTTGTAGAAGTCTCGTAATTTCTGAGAATTCAGGTCTCAAAGATGGATCCTGCAGCCAGCATTTTTCGAGCAAATCTACGATCATCGGATGAGCATGCCTCGGAATCTTAGGCCTCAGACCCTGAAGTTCATTTCCTAAATTACTTGTAATTTTAAAACTCATAAACTTCAATACTTGCACTACTTGAATATTTCTTTGCATTATTAATCCAACAATTATTCCTTGAAAGCTTTGTTAAATCGTTGGATGGTAGTTTTTTTTTCTTTTTTTTTTTTAACGGAGACAAGCCTCTTTGTTAATAATAAAAGAGATTAATGCTCAAAGTACAAGAGTATTTTACTAAGAGCAAAATAAGAAAAAAAAACAATATCATTCAAACAAACTAAACAAAGTAGAACTCGGGCAATGCAAATATGAAAACGACTTACAAATGAAACAAGAGAATTGAAACAGTAGTAAAGAGCTAAATACAAAGATTCTCTTCTCATCATTAATCTCAATTGTTGCCGGAATGAATCCACACATATTCTCTTTAACTTTGTATTTTGACTTCAGAAACATTTAAGAAATTCTAAGTTTCCCCGGAAATGTCTACTAAATTGTTGAATTGTAGTTAACCTACGTTATACACGACAATTCTAATTAAGTCTACATGGAAACAAAGGGAATTTCGGTGATGATACGCCTAACTTGTTGAATTTTGACAAAATATTAGAAGTGTAGCTATCCCAAAGTTCGAAGTGATAGACTCCGAGAACTATTAAAGGAGTATAGCTTTGGTTTCAAATAATCCCTACAGCACTACAAAGCTAGATTGGTTACTCTAGTTAAATTCCCTTTTTTTTCTTTTTTTTGGTATTAGTATGAGTGGGAAAAATGGTGCGAGTAATACAAATGCTTTGTGAGAGTTCTTAGTAATTGAGGTCAGGGAAAGATTTGTAGTGGAATTTTGTTTATCCATGATTGTTTTCTTCCGTAAAAGCCTTTTTAGCTAATTCTTGCAGTCTCGGTTTTATTGCTTATTGTTTTTTTAAAAAAAATCTCAAATATTTTTCGGTTTATTCATATATTAGCAGTGAGAGGTTTTTCAGAACACAGCTTGGAGTTTATTTCTATAGACTCGTACAAGATCCATACACAATAAAAATAGGACGACAAGAAGGGCATGAATATTGTGTGAATATGGAAATACCTTTTGGACCACGCCTATTGCTGCTTGTAACGGAGTCAAGTTATCATAAGGCAGCTGCCATTCCAGAAATGAAGTCAAGGATGCAACCCCAACATGGTTAGGAAGAAAATAAAAACGAATTGTTGCATTTTGAAACAAAAGAAACGGATTTACCTGTCCTGTAAGCAGCTCCCACAACACTATCCCAAAGCTGTAAACATCAGCTTTATGATTGTACGGTTTGTGCTCAATAACCTTGCATTCACAAACAACAAACATTCAAAAGTCAAATAAGGAGGAAAACCTACCATCCCAATAAGGAATAGTAATGCATCTACAAACAAAGCATCTAAGTGGAGGAAAATATTTTAGTATTGGTGAATGATATGCCAGTAATATTTCCTCTTGAAATAGAGAGGGATCAAGAGTGTGAAAACTTGCCTTCAAAAAGTTCAATGATTCCAAGTCCAAAGTTATACAAACAACTATTCTGAAGTATATCAACGACTATAAATCATTAATGACAATCCACATAAAGAAACAAGTTTCTTCTTCTTTCTTAGTTCATTTCCAGAATTCTTAATACATTGCACATCTGAAAATCTTCCTAGGAATGGATTGCCGTTTAAGCCATAGTAGTGCTGTGTGATACTGAACATGTACCATATATGACTATGAAAAAATGATAATATGAGGTATGTAGAAATCTGATCCTTTACACATTGCTTGACAACAAATATCTACAGTTTTCATGAATGCCAATGCAGCACCTGATGTCCATAGGGTGAATAGTATATATTTGCATGATACTAACCTCTGGAGCCATCCAACGATATGTTCCAGTTTCGGCAGTCATCACACCAGATTGAGCTAGCACTCTAGCAACACCAAAATCAGCTACCTTGACAACCTGTCAAACATTTTGGTTTAATGTGGGGCTGGAATAGAGAACAATCGAATAAAAAATTAATTAAATAAAAAGAAAAAAGATAAAGGAGGCACACTAAAGAAAGGGACCCCAGGAATAACTTAGCATACTAGGATTGATATTAGCTACGCTGCAAATCAAATAATGATTATGCCTATAGATATTTATCGTAAAGAAAAATCATTGGAATCAAAAAGTACTTCAGAGCCTGCAGTGCAGAGTAATGGCATTGAAGTTTGAACGTGTCAATTTAAATATGTTAACGGCTCGATCTTGCACCTATCCTACTTTCACCCAAAACAACTTCCTAAAATTGATGAGTTTTACAGTAACTATACTTTTAAACCTCATGTAACATTACATTTTAGTGTTGAAAGGATTCAGGGTTGATCAAGAGAAACAAGAATGGGTTACGTTACACTGTTCACTCTCAATTACGTATAGCGGCAAAGATCGGTACTGTATTTTTTATTATTCCATTATTGACATTAAAAGGGTCATATTCATATAAATCATAGAGAATTAGACAAGTATATGGTATCGATCATAAAGATATAAGTGACCAATAAAATGAAAGTATTGCATGGAAAAGACTAGTAGTATTGCCTTTAGATCTAACCAGAAATCAGCATGATTCTGATTTCTGTAAGCAGTAGATCAATGGTTATCAAATGAAGATACATGATATTGTCATCAAATAGAATACCAGTAAGCATGCTTTTAAAACTAATAGGAAACAAAAGAGCTTGTCAAAATGACTTGGTAAGTTATTAAGTACGTCTTATTGATCAACTAACGAAGAAAATGCAAAAAATTTATTTCTTCTTACCCCATATTCATCCATCAAAAGATTTGCAGCTTTTAGATCTCTATGGATGATATTCTTTTGATGCAAATAGTTCATTCCCTTTGACACATCAACTGCCACTCTTAGTAAGGAAGGAAAACTAAGAACGCCCTTTTGTTGATGTAAGAAGTCGTGTATGCTTCCACCAGACATGTACTCTACGAATCATGGGAGTTTAATTTACTCAGTTATAATATAAGCAGACCTCATCAGCATTATATCAACAAATGTGTAATTAGGTTACCTGTAACAATGAAAAAGCTTGGAGACCTGGTAGATGCACCGATAAATTGGACAACATTCTTGTGCCGAAGTTTTCTACAAATTTTAGAAACAAGAGGGCGAAACAGATGAACTACTGAGGGAGTGAAGGCTTAGATTGTCCACCACCAACAGGTACTTTTTTTACCCAGGTAAATTACTCAACATTAGTTTCGATGGTAAAACAAATAGATAAACTAATGATATATGTAACATGACATACATCAATAAGTGTTGAAAACTATCTATGCCCCAATAATATTTATACGATTTACATAACACTTATTAGCAATAAGATTGCCGAATTAGCAAACTATGAAATCGCGGTAAATCCTTTTATATGAAGAGAATACATTCAAGAGACAAAAATAGAAAGAATTAGAGAACAGATAGTACCACTGTCGAAAATTAAACTGTGATATAAATACCTCATGATATGAATTTCTTGAATAAATTCCCGGCGTACAGTCTCATTCAAGTTTTCATTTTTTAGAAGCTTAATAGCCACATCTTGACCATAGAAGGTGCCTTTATACCTGCACCATTAGCATCACACTTCTCAATAAGCATCTAAGCACAAATGGTGCATTAATGAAATTAACAGTAAACTCACAAGTCACTAAGAGATCCAGACGCAATTTTCTTCTCAAAGACTAGCAGGCTCGCATCAATTTCCCATGCATCGACTTCGTCTCTTGGAATGTTGACATACTTTGTGGTGAACTTGACTCCAAATTTGTCTTGCTTTCCAGTATGGAAAATGCAAGGTGTGAATAGAGGATGCCTTTTCTATATAACTCAACTAGTTAGAATTCAAATAACATCTGAGGTGAAGTATAACCATCCTCAGGAATGTAACTTTTAACAAGAATAGGCAGCTACCTGAATCTTTGATATTTCTTCTGCCAGTAGATCTTTTAGCTGCTTGGTATCCTATAATTTCAACACTCCGTGTAAAAGATCAATTCATGGACGGTATAAATAATATTGTTTTAAGAAAATAACTGAAGACCATTCTGAACTAAAAAAATATCCAATCTCCTGCACAACCCATTCAATGTTGTGTGAAAATGAGAAAGAAAAGCCTTGGAAGACTATATTACCTCAATTGCCCAACCATCAACTACAAAAACATCCAAGGAAAAGCCATCTGTTGTTGAAAAAGCATGTGCTTCTTGAATATTCAGCCCAATCTCAGAAAGTAAGGACGTCAACTGAAAATGTAATTTCTGCTATGAATGTCTAACGTCTAAGAAAACAATTAGCTAAGTCCAATAAATCATATTCAGTATTTACAACTAACTTTCTTCAAAATGTTCTGCTACAAACATGAGAATGTTACCAAAAGCACAAACGCTTAACTAAGAACATTAGTTCCTCCAACAAATGACCCTCTTTACTAGTGTGTAAGATGCTCCTTTACAATTTAGCTCTAGTAAAAACAAAAATTATATAATTGAGGGAATGAGTCTACCTGACTGAGTAATTTTGGCTTGTCAATTGTTGATATTGTAATTTCATGCATTGGCCTGAAAGTATTGGGATGTTGCTTGAGAACCAAGGGCATACATAAATCTTTCATTGTTAACCAATCCACATGCAACATACGTTAAATAAATCCGAGAAAAAAAGAACGAAACCTTTTCCGATTTACCAAGAGAAGGTGGAGGAGAGGGGAGGGGGGAATGGACTAAGAACAGAGGGGGCCAAAGTGACATTGAGGAATCACTGAAATTTTGGTGGTAAAGAATTTTAAGGTCGTGATATCAAGCATTTATAGTACAGATAAAAAAATTAAAAAAAAAAAAGGACAAACTGCAAGAACAGGCCATAGAGGCATGTCCTAAAAAGTACTCAGATCTCAGACCATTATTTACCAGGAGAAAGTCCCCGGTTGGTCTATATCATGTAATGGGCTGGTCTCAAAACCATATTCGACCTCTGTTGATGAACCAAATGCTGGTGGGGGGTGGTGTCTGCTTATATATGGAGAAAAATTAAAATAAAAAATTGTAGTTATAATATCCTTGAAATCCCAAATATACAGCTAAGTTCAAATCTTCACTTAACCCTGCCTCTGATTGCTGTCATAACCAGAAAACCGCTCCTGGTCTACTTTTTCCTTCAAGTTTGAATTAACTGACTTGCCAAAGTTCCTGCCAGGAGATGAATGAACCTGCAAGTTGACCAATTTTTACATTTACATTTTGTCGGCAAGAACAAGATAGAATTCTCATATAGAATATATAAGGTTAAACTTTTAGAAATGGGAAAGTTAAATGAAAAATAATCTTCAGGCAAAATAAAACAACAAAAATACACTAAAAAAACTACTTAATCAGATAAATAGCAAGAGATGTAACAGGAAATTCCATTACTTCTGTAATCTGAAAATCTAGTGCAATAATCAATAGTTCGTGATAGACCTTACCTGTACGAGACGGACATCAATTGCAGGTCGAGTAGCAGGATCATGTGCCATGTAGAGAAGATTTTTGTGCATGAGAACATCTTGAGCCCTCTCTACATTGACGTCCATAGCATACCTTTGACAGTATATTTCCACAATAGTCATACCACAAGGTCATAGTAATTCTAACACGGCAAAATTGAACCAAGTCTCACATTGACCACACAGTAATGTTTTCTGTTCTCTTTAAGAGTTAAGAGATTGAGTTGAAACCACATTTTTACATGGTTTTCAATACCCTAAAACAGCAATACCCAACGACCATGTACATATCGCTTTCAAGCTTCTCAAAACTTTTCAAGAGTTTTAGTTACATGAAGTTTTTGGCTATATCTAATTATAATTTTTTATGGATATATTTCGTAATCTATGTTCCGAGACTTCAAAAATTTCCATATCTGTCAATTAATATCTTGAACAAATAAGTACAGTATTGATTTTGCCCAGTGAAGGTAGTATATATTTTATATAAGTCAAAAACAAAAACGCGCGCACGAACATAATGACACGAACATTGTGGAATAATTACTGCTTCGAGCCACAAATTATTTTTCCATTTCCTTCAGAAGCACATCTAAGAAGTATAACATAAAATCAATAAAGAAAAATCAGCATAACATAAAAATAAAGATGAACTTTCCCGCTTCATCAATCCTGCTCCAAGTTCCTCGTGATCAAATCGCCGTGAAACGTAATTGATCACCATAACTCAAGAAAAATATTTTTTCTCTTATCTGATTGCACTAGCGAAAAATAACACAGTCGTTAAGGCGCCAGTGTACACAATACAAGAATACGAAGAAAACACGATGAACGGACTCAGAATTCCAAGTAAGCAAAGAGGCGAAAAAGGAGTAAAGCTAGGTTTAAAGTAGCGTACCTGGTAGGCAGACGATGAAAATGAGCCCAAAGTTCATCCTCAAAACCAGGAAGTCTGGTCTCCGCTTCGTGCGACAGCCTGAGTCGACGAAGAACTTCGTCGTAAACACCAACCTTCGGCTTCTGTCTCCAAGTCTGAGCTGAGTAATCATCCACCGCTCTACTACTACAGCTTTCGGTATCGTCCATAGCCATGGGAGAAAGAAGAACCGCACAAAACGAAGTCAAAACATAACCGTTTGAAAGATCCAAATGATATATCCTCCCTCCTGCCGGAAGATGAGCGAGGAGCAAAAATTTCAACGAGCACACAAAGCAATTGCTTCGGTGAAGAAACGGCGGCGAGAATTAGAGCGAGGATTCAGGCGAAAAAATAGAGAGGAAAAGTAATGGAAGTTGGTAAGGAATTTGGTGGTGATGATGTTGCTGAGTTCTTCACTGGCTCTCTTATTAGTCGTTTTCTTTCCCTCTCTTTGCTCCTTGTAAAAATATAAACACTTAGATATTTTAAATTATTAAAAAATAGATATTATTGATTGGTTAATTATATAATGACTAATCTCACTAGACAATTGTAGAAATGAACGCATTAATACTATGTTTTCCATTTTACTATTAAATCAATCTAGGATAATTTTTATTACTTTTCTAATTATTATTTTAGTATTTTCTTTCACAATTTTTTTTGATTATTTACTTTTTAAAACTTTGGTTTATCCTCTATTTTTAATCCAAACAAATATTTAAAATCTGTCTTTACAAAAAATTTGCACTACTGACTACCTACAAAAGTAGTTGCAGTAAATAAAGCACTTAAGTATTTTTCTTTAAAATAATTATAGTTGTAAATATATCAATAACAATTAGACATAAAATATTATCAAAATATAGTTAAGCAAAGTTTAGATATGGATCTTTCAATGTTAAACTCAACTACATGTATTTTTAGTCCTTACGTATGTAAGGACAGACTTTAGTATATTTACAAATTTTAAAAAATTTTACTACACGCCTGATTAAAATATTCATTTTTTTACGGTACTTTTCATTTTTATTCATAAAGGAAAAATAATCATTTTCATCTCTTAAAAATAAAATAAATAGATTAAATTAACATTTTCTAGAAATACAGAGACCAAGTATAAGTATCAAGATGAACATTTTAAAATTACTTTGTATTATTAATTTTAATATCGAAAAATTTGATCCTTCTCCTATATAATATTATTAAAGAAGAAATACCGAGACCAAAATGAATCAAAATTTGAAAAAAAAAAAAAAGTTAAATAGTATTTAAGGAGGAAAAAAAATGATAATTGATATTTAAAAAGAAATGAAAAGGTATAATGAGGTGTTAGGTCGTGGCGCATTGGGCTTCCACCTTTGGTTGCGGTTGTCGACGTGGATTCTAACAAAAACCTCTCCGTGCTTTGCTTATATCACCACTTTTATAAATCCCCCCCACGGCCCCACCCACTTTCATTTCGTCATTCCCATTAACTTCAAACATTTTTTCTTTTTTCTTTTTTTTTTTTTAAAAAAAATTACTAAATTTATATTACAATTTGACTTCTTCGTTATTTTCTATAAAAACTATTCTTCATTATCTTTATTTCAACCATATTATATATATATATATAAATCCAACCTCTTTTCTCAAATTTATTTATTTATTTATTTCCAAAGTTATGGATATGACTTCATTCATCATATCATTAGACTCAAAGTTTAGGTCTCGTTATCAAATTGGACTTTCATTGTATACATTTTTTAGATACTGATAGGCTTCTATTAATCTTTGTCAATGATTGACTTGTATCAATTTTTATCACTAATAGTATTAATATAGACTTGTACCAGTTTCCATCATTAGTAGATGCTGATTGACTTCTATTAACATCTATTTGAACTGTAAGGAATATAGAAACTTTTGTCATAACTTGTAAATAGTTTGATATATTTTTTTATATTTAAAAAATCCAGTATAAGATGAAGTATATATTTATTAAAATTAAAACCTTGGAAAAAAAGTACATGTATATTAAGAGAATGGGTATGGTCTTCAAATTACTATTATAAATCAACATTGCATCTAATATCATGAAGTTGACATTTGTTTGACCATTCTTGTTTTGCACTAAGGAGGCCACTAAGGGGGCAAGAATACGAAATTGATTGAGATTTGAATGTTATATTTGAAAATAAGTTTGTTTCTATATATATATATATATTTAAATAATATTTGGTCAACTTAAATATTAATTTTATTTAAAGTATATACACTAGAATATTCACTGGTTTGAATCCTCCGCCCCTCCTGGGATGTTTAGCTAAAAAAATAATAAATAAATAAACTTAAATCTTAATATCCAACAATCACGAGTTATGTTATCGGTTGATTTTTAGTATAGTAAATTTAGTTAAAATATTTATAAATATAATAAAATATTATTGATAGATGTTGATAGACTACTGTCATCTATCACTGATGGATGTTGATAGACTCTAATAGATATCTAGCTATTAGTGTCTATCATGGGTAGACTATGAAAATTAGCTACATTTTGTAAATATTTGTAGCAATTTTTTCATTTAAAACAATCTTTTATATATTAATTAAAATATCTTATATAAAAATGCCTTGAGGAAAATTTAAATTTAAATATTCACCAAATCTTCAATATATGTTTTTTTATTAATACGAGAGTTTATCGTTGTATCTACCTTATGTAATTATTTAGATAGAATTACTTTATTTTATGGGCTATTTTCAAATATTGCGAAATGAACTAAACTATACGACGGACCGCGATGCGATAGATTATTATCTATATCTATTTGTTTCATGATAAACACATATAGTAGTCTATCTTGATTTATGATATATTATAATATCTTTCTACATTTGTAAAGACTTTTAAAAAAAATTGTTATTTAAAATAAATTTTCTTATTTTTTCAACTTTGGTAAAAATTTAGAAAAAGAAAAACTCGATTTAGACGATAATGATTTCTCTTTTAATTAAAAATACCCCTATGTAAGATTTTATATATTGACATAAATTTATGAGTAAATTTTTATCCATGTCCACTTTAAAAATGTTTGAGACTGTCGTATACGTTATTATAGTTTGGATTATAACAATTTAACTCCACTGGCTTAAAAGTTAGGATGAAAAACCTTTTATAACTTAATTTTAGAGGCTATATTATTGGATGAATTTATAGGTTAAATTTTACATATAGATCATTAAAATTAGTTAGTTGAAAATGACGAATTAAATATGATTAAGATTTAGTTTGATAAGCTTGAGTGGGTCTTGAAAGTGCCCATTGGATGGGTAACATCATCATCACCATTTTTTTATTATTATTATTATAAAGTAGTGATTATCAATATCATAAAATAAATGAAAAATACAATTTTGTCTCTAGATTTTAGATTTAGATTCTATTTAGTCTATTGATTTTAAAATGTTACACATTTCGTTTTAAATTTTGATTTTAGTTTTAATTTATATCTTAAGTATTAAAATGTTACAATTTTATCATTAACATTTAATTTTTGTTTCAATTTGGTCAATAGATTTCGAGATTTTACATTTTCAACCTCAACTATTTATTAAATACTCACTTACAAATAACGATGTCAATGTTTATTAATTAATTTAAAATAATTATGAAGTAAAATTTTAAAAATGATGAAGAATAGTGAAATTTAATTATTTATAATTCGTTTAATTTTTTTAAATACATCAACAGTGGAGATGAAAAAAATACGTATTTAGTTAAAAATTGTAGTTAAAAATGTAATATTGAAATCTAAGGATCAAATTTAAACAAAAAGTCAATGGTATAATTGTAATATTTTGAAACTTAGAAACTGAATTAAAATCGAACCCAAAACTCGGGACCAAAAATTATTTTTTAAAAAATAAATAATTAAAAATTCTAATGTATTTTATTACGGCCGTATCCCAAAAGGAAGGAGAGAATGGGGAAAAGAAGTATCCGACATGGATACACAAATTTAATTATTGGATCACATTTTAATAGAATTAATAACAAATGCTACTTCCCATACCTTTTAAAATCATCATCTAGTCACACCACTTTTTAATTTAAATTAATTTAATTAGTTGTCCATTTGCTTAGTTGATAATGGTGTAAATAAGGAACCTTAACGAACCCCTAATTGTAAATTTTGAAAAATTCTGAGTCAATTTGATGTTAAAATTCTGATCATAGATCAAGAGATAAAGAAAACTAGTTCGTATTTACTCCAATTTTTTAATACACCACAAGCACGATGATCGGGCTTACTTAAATATTTTTGGTATAAAAAATTGCAAACGAACGACGATAAGGCCTCAAATTCATATCACTTTTCCTTCTTGGAACTTCACTGATTATGGTCCTCCTTCTATTTTTTTATCCTAAACTTATCGTATTATACGTAAATACTCATTTTACCTCTTAGTCTAAATCAACCCATAATAATAATAATTATTATTTAACTAAGGTAAAAACAACCAGAGTAACCAAACTTAGATTCATTAAAGGTGTAAAAATTCAAATGGAACAATTAAAAGTATAAAAATAATTTTAGATTATTTTTATTAATTTTAGATTAATTCAATGATAATTATCATGTCCAAAGTCGTTGTAAAAATAATAATAAACAAAAAGTAAAGATAGTGAATATATAATTAATATTCAAAAGTTTATTTTTGATTCCATAATTTCTTTAATTATTATTTCCGACGATTCCATAATTAAAATATTGGAAACAATGGAATCAGACGGAAAGGTGCAGCAAATGACCAAAATGCCCTCACATGCAATAATGGTCACGTTGCCTTTTTTTAGTCCAAAATATGGATTGGCTTTCCCACAGAATGGGGGCACAGTTTGTCATTTGGCTTTTATTTTATTTTATTTTATTTTATTCAGTCTTTTTTCTTCTTTTGAAGTAGCAGTCAAATTGTTTATTGAAAGTGGGAATGCCAATTTGTATTATTTTAATAAATAGGATTCACGTTTTGATAAGAAAATTAATAATCAAGTATTATAAAATAATTAACTATAATAATGACATCATTGGCTTCCCCCAACTTTCTTTATATTAATATTTTGTTGACTTTACACGACGAGTCCTTCATTTATTCATATTTTGATTGTGAATTAGTTTTTCTTTTAACGTCATTCTATACGTTAGAAGGAAATATCAAATTGTCTACGAAAGTTGATACGACCTTCATCTCAAAAACTTCAAAGCTTTGATACCATTTTTATAGTACGAGGTTTCATCTCAAAATCAATTAGACAATAATCAAGAGCGTAGCTCATATTTACTACAAGGAGTATGAGTGTCCTTAATTTTCTCAAATTGAGATTTTCAACATATACATCAATGTTCTCACTATTCAGTTCTCGAATATAGTGTTAGGCGAATCGTATTTTAGACACATGGGAGGGTGAGAGTATGTTATCCCTACCATTCTTAAGAACTAACATAAAGCACTCACCCAACATCGATGACGTTAATTAATTTAGATATAATGTGACGTTTATGGTGTATATTAATTTAGATATAATGTGACGTTTAGGGTGTATGTTTGGAATATATATTTTTTTTTAAAAAAAAACATTTTTGTAAATTTGGAGTGTTGGACAATCACTCAAAAATAACATTTGAAGTGTATTTCAATCTACGTTTGGGGTTTCAATTATAAACACTGCCATTTTCCAGCTATTGTAACCTAAAATTGAACTACATTTTTATTATTTTAAATCTTTGTATGTTATAATTGTTTACTATTTCCTACTCACAATCCCTTTCACTTAATTTTGTTATGATGTTTTTTTTTTCTATTTAAACTAAAATAAATACGCATTATTATAACTCAGACTAAAATAATTTTGATTCGAAACACAAATTATTATAACTTATAAACTATAAAATAACGAGTTCAGGCCCCCAACAACCTCTAGTATAAAGCATAAACGATATAATACTTTTCTCATCTCAGGTGATTAAACGGACACAATCATCAATGTATAATTCGAAGCAAAATTACCTTAAAAAGTGGAATATATGTGTTAGAAATTATAATTTCAAAATAGTGTAATCATTTAATTATTACGCATTGTTTCTAAATACAGTAAAACGAACAAAAATATTTACAAAAATAAAAAAATATCTACGTAATAGATTAGTATCTATGTTTATCGTAACACATATATTTGTGACGTTAACAGGTGCATTACAGATTAGTATCTATGTTTATCGTAACATATATATTTGTGACGTTAACATGTGCATTATCTACGGAGGCCCACAAATCGAGCAATATCTCAATTTCAATTGTTTTTACCATTTATTAAGTTTTTGTTTGAACATTCATTTAATAGAGTATTAATTCTCACATGCTTTAAATGTACTAAAAATACTTTCAATGAATTACAAAAGATGTATTTTATATAATATAATAAGATTTTATTGAAATATAACCTTAGAATTTGTTATATTTATATCATTTTACTGGATTTATATTTATATTTATTATTATTATTATTTTATAATTTTGTCGAATTGAGATGAGTATGTTTTTCTTTAATGGTTTGCCTGTAAAAAGAAAGCTATCACAAGTGGATATTGTGACACTTTCCTAAAGTTTTAAACGTAAGTGTTGGAGTGATTTTTGGAAGCGACTTAACGAAGAAGAAAAGCTATCGAACTAAGAAAACAATAGTAAATAAACAAGTAAGTGGGTTGAGAGGATGAAATGGACTTAAGAAAAGAAGGGATAATTGGTTTTTGAGTCAAAATAGTTCGATCAGCTTCGACTTGGCCAAGGATGAGTTTGAGGTCGGCCTTCTTCGTACAGAGAACATAATGTACTATGATCTGTTTGATGATGGTATGGCTCAAAATCCCAAACCTCGGTCTCACCAGAGACCAAAATGAGGCCAAGGTTGGGACTCAAAATTTGATGAACGGGGCATGTCAAATGTGTGTCCTGATCCATTTAGTTTGAGAGATAGCCTAGCTTATCTAGAATTATGAAACTCATATCCTAATTCTAATTGGACTAAGATAAATCCTAATCAAATCTTTATAAAATATATCATTGCGGCTCTCTATGAGGTATTTAAGAACTTATGATTTCTTCTATATTATTGAGTTTTTTTTTTACTAACTTAGGTATCAAAGTTTTTTTTTAATTTGTTTTATAGGTTCTCTCTTTCTCAATTACAAATTTAACATTATTTTCACGTGAAGCTCACGTGTTTTTTCTTAGTCAAAATTTAGCATAGAGAATGTTGCATATTAGTAGAAGGATAGAAATTGATTTTTCACTTCAACCAATGCAATTTTTTTAAAAATTATATATATAAAAGAGAGTTTAATTAAATATGAGTATTTTTTTATAAAAAAAAAAATTAAGTCAATCCAAACAATCCGTACTTAGCTGACATGGAAACGAGATAACAAAACGAACGATTTGGTCTTTATATCTAAAGTGTGTTTAATTTTAGTCATTGTGCATTAATTATGTCTAATTGTAGTTCATAAACTTTCAATAAATGTGATTGTTTTATTAGGGTTTAGAGTTTAGGTGAAGAAAATTGTTTTAGATGACTAAACCATTGAAAATATTTACAGATTTAACAAAATTTTACTTTTTATCTATGTTAGACTGCGATAAACATATATAGACATCTATCATTGTCTATCACTCAAGTAATAGTTATCTATCTAAGTCTATCATCATTTATCACAAATAAAAAATAAATTTAAACTTTATTACCAATTTTAGAATGTAGTGATAATCATATAGTTTTATTACTAATAAAACAATAATTGCTACCCTATTTCAAAGTAAAGGTTAAAAAATCGAATCTTCCATTTAATATTTCAATATCTGTTCAAATTTTCATTTAATATTTTAATATAAGAAAATATCAATTTATACTCTGAACTTTGAAGTTGTATCAATTTAAATCATAAACTAATAAAAAATATTTTTCATTTTAATTTATTATTTGTTACAAATATACAGTAAATAAGTTAATTCATTTTTCTATATTTGAAAATAATTTTTTAATTAATTATATATCTTTTAATAATTTTAAATTAATTAATAAACATCAAATACTAAAAACAATAAATAAGTATTTAGTAAAAAAATCAAAACTAAAAGTGTAATAAATCTCGAATAAAGTGAAACAAAACTCAAAATTTAACGTAAAATGTAACATTTTGAAACCTGATGACCGAATTGAAATTATAAAATAAAAAACCCAAGAATCACGACAAATGTAAGGAAAATGATATTTTCTTAATATTAAATCAATTTAAAATGTTTACTTAACAGTAAACAAAACTCAAACTTTTCGTAGCATCTTAAAAAAAAATATAGTGATTAAATTTAAACTAAACTAAAAACTAAGTGTTAAAATTTGGTCAAATTAGACCTTCAAACTTAAATAAATGCATAAATTGTAACATTTATATAAATTTGAGAGTTTAATTTTATTATCTATAGGTCCAATTTCTACGTATAAGTTCGAAGACGTAGAAATTTAAAAGTTTAAATTTTACAATTAAACATTTTAAAAATATAATTGCAACTACCACCGTTTAGTAAAATTTTAAAAAGGTAACAAAGAAAAATGTAGATTCCCCTTTTCCCACATGCAGTTATTACAAAAGCATGCAAAGGTGTGAAGGGTATGGACTATAAATCCGTATATATATATATATATATATATATATATATATATATATATATATTTCTAATTATAATATAACTTTAATAACCCTGCCTCTTCCCCAACGAAACCATTCCCTCATTTAATGTCCTCTGCTTTTTGCCCACCACCACTCCCAAAAAATATATATATATATATAATTAATACTAAAAAAACAAAAAATAAAATTTAACAGTTGTACATTTAATCTCGAGAGTGATAATATAAGTAATATATTAGTTGAACTATACTTATTTTTTTAATCATCTATTTTGTTTATTTGACGTTTGAAAAAGTATTCACAATAAATAAGAATAAATAAATTTATTTTTAACGATAGATATTAAAAAAAATTAATACATAAAACATTTTGCACTTTTTAAATAATATAAAATGTTTATTTATCTATATAATAGTGACATGTTGTTGCTTATCTTGTTACGTTACACATAGTTTTACTTCTCATATCGATATCCAACTTTTGAAAATATGAAAATATCAACATGTCGTTGAAAATTTAATATCACGCTTACGACGATCAAAGAGTCTAATCCAAAAACAATTATAATACCAAGGTAATGTTTTTCGAACGGAGTTTGAATAAGGACGTAACTCGATACACACCTGCAAATGTTTCAAGTTCTAAAATTCATTATCAAACATTTAACATTTCTTTAGATGTTAAATGTTGAATCAAAAAGTTATGATCGAATACTACTGTAGTTCTAGAAATTTTTTCGGACCAACGACCGTTGGAGGGAAATTATTTGAAAAGAAAAAAAAATTGGAAATTCAATGCTTTGGTCCGGTGTGTTGAAGTATGATAGTGAAAGCGCTTTTAATGCCACCTAATATTTAACCTAACATTTCCCCTTCACTCACAAAAACCCTAAAACCTCTTTACTTTATCCCTTCTTCATAAAACCACAACTCTCTTCATTTTATCCCTTTCATCTAATTATCTTACTCTATTTCCTTCATTCTTTGCTTTTTCAAACCCTTATTTGTGTGTATTTGCAATTGGTATATGCTCTCCTACCTCCCCTCGTTTGAAATAGTTTACTCTGATATTGGCCCGGTTCACTCAGATAAATATGTATTAGCTACGTATTCATCACTCTACGTTATATTTGATTGAGCCGTGCCAATATCTCGGTGTACTCTTTCCTTTTCTTTTCAAACTCTCAATTTCCATGAATTTCAGGTTTGTGATCTCTCTTTCCTATTTCAATTGTCTTAATAATATTATTATTATTTGTTTTTACGAAGATTTTAACCTCTAAACCTCTCTGGAGACGAGATAACATCTCTTATTGAACTATGCTTAATTTGACATTAATTCTATAATCGTTGGTGTCACGATGTTTTAATAGCCCATTATATTCAAATTAACGGATTGTCAAATATTCTATTCAAATCTAGTCTATTATCAACTTTTTCGAGTATAAGGGTAGAGAGATTCAAACTACAGGTCTCCCTGTTGTTATATTGCAAAAACACACTATATTTTAGTTACGTTATACGCACTTTTATGTTATTTTAATTATATGTTATATATATAATTTATAAAATTTAATTTGCTCATGAGACAAATGTTGAAGATTATTTTTTCAAAATTTATAATAATATACAGTATATACTATAATTGTGATTTAAATCTTCGTCTGGTAAGAAATTAGCATATATATGGTTGGTGGTGTTAAAAAAAATTCGATTAACTCGACCCAACCTAATGATTTGGGTTTGATTATCAATTCATTTGAAAATTTGATATAAATAAATGAAAGTTTTACGGGTTAGATATTAATTTTTGGATTCACTTAAAATAACTCAAATGAATCCGAACTTATATTTAGGGTTTAGATGGTATATTATTTTACTCAAGTTAAGTTTAGAGTATATATACTTATATTTCTTTTAAGTTATTTTAATTTAATAATTTCTTGGAAATAATTTACTCATGAACAACTCCTAACATTACAACTATTTCGTGAATGAGTTGAGTTGGATTCATTTATTCAACAAGAATTGTTTCGATCGAAGAAACTACAACCAAACAATTGGCTGAGGTCTAAAAATTAAAAAGTGCTTCAACTCAACCAACAAAACACGGTCATCATAATTGTTTTCTTAACCAATATGTCGGTGGAAGAATTATAGTACAAAATTAATAGGGGTAGAGCTATGCTTATTTTTGGCCTTTTTTTTTAAATAAAAAAAAAAAGAAAACATTTTAATTTGAATTTTGAAAATGATTAAATATTGCATTTAATTCAAAAAAGAAAAAAGGGTGGGTTATATTGAATTTGCATATATTTACTTGTGCAGGTGCACAAAAGATTCCAAATGAAAACATAATAGTCTATGAAAATTTAATGCATTTAATTTCCCCTCCACAGAAGACCCTATATTTTTCAACTACTCACCCTCACCAATAATAATTATAATTATTATTATACCTCTAATTACTAATTACTCACAACATAAACAGTAGTGATTGTACAATAATATTCAAACTTCAAATTAAGTATTACTTCTTAAATTGGTAGGCTTATTTGAATTATTTGACTTTGATACCCTTTGCTAAAATGAATTAGACATTTTTGTAAATTAAATTTACCATTTGGTATGATTGTTGTTGGAGTGGTCACAACACTAATGATAGGGATAATTATATTTAATTACTAATTAACTTAGTAACATAGCCATCTGAAGAGGTAGCTTCTGAACTTCCAACAACAATGGCAATTGCCAAACCCTACACCATCCTCATCCCATTGCATGCATGGTTTTCAATGATCTGTTTTCTTGGCTTGCTTTGACAAAATTTAGGGCTTGCACTTAAACTCCATTGACTAACTACCGACAATAAACTCCAACTCACGTTCACTTTAACGATCCGTTTGGATTGACTTGAGAAAAAAAATATTTTTTTAAACTCGTTTTTACTTATATTCTTTTTAAAAAAAACACTTTAAAAGCTCTTTTTGATAGTGATTGTCAAATAATCCAATATATA
>JBBPDJ010000017.1:3426654-3437228 GCA_037974625.1 Cucumis cinereus
ATTTGTTATCATCAAAACACCAATTAATTAATTAATTAAAATTAATTAATTTAAGTTTAAGGGTAAAAAAGCCAACAGATTCATCGAAATTTTAAATTTTATTACACTTTTGTAAATATTTACAACATTAATAGTATTTATTATTTTAACACTCTTTAACCATCGACGATTTTAGTATAGATAGATGTTTTAATTTTTTCTCAATTTTATGTTCTTTATATAATATATATACAAAAGCTTAAAATAACAATAGTGTTAGGTTCAAGCTACCCTAATCTGTATCCTAATCTGTATATATCATAATTTCTAAATCCGCCGGGTTTATAACCCTAAATTCTTATCCAAAATTTAAATATAAATATAAATATACTATTATTACAATGACATATAATATAATTAATTTAAGGTGAAAAAGACGAAGATTGAGAGAAAGTTTTAAGACTTTCGGTAAAAAAATAATCATTAAAAAACAAAATTGAAAAAAATATAAATAAAATTGGGCAGCATTTGTTTAATGTCAACATTGCTTTGCCCTCAAAGTGGCTTTTACAACCTTTCTTTTTAATGCTTGATTTGATGTCTAAAGTATAATGAAAAGTGAATATGATAAGAATAAGTGCTTTTTTTAATGTTATATATATATATATATATATATTATGGATTTAAATAAAATGTTACCCTAAATTAATGTTCTAACGAACCTATAAACAATCAAGGAAATCCAAGTATTGTTTTACTAAGTTAGGTGGTATACCGTACATGTACCACGGTAGAAGTTTACAAGTATACATTGTAACGTTTCATTGTTCATTAGTGGAAAAATATATTTCTTTAGACACACTGTCTCAAACGTGTAGGCGATATTGTACAAAACTCGGTTACGAAACGTTGAGTTTTCGTCCATTTTTTAATATTTTAAATTAAGAATAAAAAAGAAAAAGGAAAAATGATGGCATTGTGATTTCCGACAATCACGGGTAGTCTCGTTAGGGTTTGTGCTAATATATTTTAAAGTCATTACTTACACACTTCTACATCACATAGGGTTTAGAAATTCTAATATTATATACTAAATAAATAAATTAAAGAAATAAATAAAATAGGAATGACTTATTTCAAAAAACAATAAAATTAGTGGGGATATAGAACTATGCAGTCTAAATTATGTTTTAGGCTTCTAAATTGTTTTTAATTTAAATTTTAAAATTGAGAATTTGCTTTTTCTACCCAAAAAAAATTGTTATATTTTATAAATACAATATTTATGTCATGATTTACGTACTAACACGTATTATTAAATGATTCGTTAATTATGGGACTTTAGGACATAAAAACCAACTGCTATCGCTCACATTTGGTATATTTTCAAAGTGAATTACATCTCACTCATTAGTAATAATTAATTGACTCTAATTATATAATTGTCTAATTTTTTTTATATAAGAATATTCTAATGTATGATTATCTCTGTCTCTATCTCTACTATATTAAAAAAGGACGGATAAAGGAGAATCTTTCTCTTCCCTTTTTGTCCTTACAATTTTCTACAATTTTTATCTTGTCCCTATTATGTCCGTTCGGTAACCTTCACACCTCATCAATCAAACTCTTTCATCGAAACACTCTTTTGCAAAAAGACCCAATCCATTTTTCGAGAACCACCCCAACTTGCTTTTGTATTTAAGTCTTTGAAGGATTTTATTTTTGTCAGTTGTTGACTGTAAGAAGCTATTTCTAAGTTACCAGAGACTAAAATGGGACCGAAGTGCACATGACTTCTAAAATTTATTCCACCATATTGATATATGATCGAGTGACAATTCTAAGATGAAAATTCTTGGTTGAATTTTAATCGACCTGACTTGTTATGATCGGGCTGGATCGACAACTAGCTTGTTGATCGAATTGGATTGGCCTATGACTTGTTGATTAGGTTGGATCAACCTTTAACTTGTTGATAAGGTTAGATCATCCCTTGGCCTGTTGATCGAGTTTAATTGACCTATGCCTTGTTGCTTGTCCAATATTGGTTTGGATCGATTTCTATCTCGTTGAACTGCTTGTATCAACTTATAGTTTGTTGATAAACTTGGGTCAACCCTTGTTTTGTTGATAAGTTTGGATCGGCCTCTAGCTTGTTAATATGTTTGGATCAACCTTTCAAGTTTCTAACTTCAAGAGCTTCAAAGAGTTTTCAGATCTTTAGAAGAGCAACAATTGATCTTTGGAGATTTAGTCTTCATAATTTTAAAGTCTATCTTTTGATCTTCAAAGCATAGAGGGAGTTGTGTTCTTTAGATCTTTACAACTTTAACCTTTGGAGTTTTAGTTTTTAGAATTTCAATCTTTAGCTCTCCCAAACCCATCAAAACGAAGAATATAAAACTTCTATTTACAGAGCCTTCGAGCCATGAGCCTTATGAGGGTTTGGGCATGATTGGTCCCTGGACCCAGACCCAACTAAGGACCCGTTTAGATTGATTTAAGAAAAAAATATTTTTCAAGAGTACATTTTTTTAAAACACTTTATATAAAATGAGTTTAGAATTTAAACAATTACATGTTTGGTTAGATATTTTTACAATATCATAATTTTGCAAGGGTCATAGCCCACAGACAAGCCCATTGCCATTGAGCCTCACAATGAGGCATAAGGAAGTACACTTTCCAAATTGCACGACTTGTGTCGACCAATTGAGCTAGTGAATATATACCAATCGAGGAATAGCTAAGCCAAACTTGGATTGACACCTTGCAATCGTGAGGTCAGAAACATCCCTAATAATACCTATGAATAGCTCCACTTGACCACCTCAAAGGAGAGAGTAGGTAATTCCAAAGGAGAGACGACCATTTTTTGTATGTGCTTAGTTGAACTAAAACGGTTCTTCTATTAACGAGAGGCTTGTAACAGAGTCCAATATGAACAAGATGTAGACGACAAAAAAACACTTAAAACAAAGATTGAGTACTCATTTCAACGCATTTTACTTTCATGTTAATTTGTACTCGATAATGATCCATTACTAGTTTCTTAATTTGTCATATGTTTTGTGTAAAAGTTCCAAAGAAGAAGCATAAGACAACTAAAGTTATTATCTAATCAAATATAGTATAGCACTTTCAAGACTTTTTGCAATAATCATAGGTTTTGTTCCTAACCCAATTACTTCAAATTTTGAATTCCAAATATTATAATAATAATAATAACAATAATAATAATAATAATAGAAGGAGGGCTTTTGTGTTTGTGATGTCACCTCATGAAATTAATTTAAACAGTTCAATATTCCATATTTGTGTCCCATTATTATTATTATTATTTTGACCAATTTTGTATCTCAATATATCTCATTTTCACCTTAGAAAGTTTGCAATAATTCAACAATAATCTGCTCTTATCTAATTTGTAAGAAATCAATTTCAAATTTATGTATTTTGGTCCATTTACCTTTTTTTTTAATTATTTCTTCATTTTAGTATTACTTGTATTTTTATAAATATAACAACATTTAGATTTAATTTTTAAAATCGATTAGAAAGTGCTCTCCATTTCTCATCTTTTATTATTATTATTATTATTATTATTATAAAATAGTTCATGATCTCATAAATATGATGGTAATCAATACAAAGTCAAATGGAATTTTGGTGGGAAAAAAAAAACATGCTTTCAGAAAATTCTTGTTTATCCGTTATAATTAAATATACGTTTCTTTAATTTAATCTTCAATGACATGCTTACTCAAACTTTTTATTTATTCTAAGTTTTTCCTTGAAATTAGTGTGGGGGTATTTTCGTAATTTCCAAGATTTGTCTCGGCTAACATGACCGTTATCTATCTGTTGACTTGTGTAAACCCACACGGATCCTCAATCCATTGAGAAGAAATCCAATAATTCATATTCATAATAATTTAATTATTAATTTACCAAGATTTTATCAAATAATTCAGTTGAGAACAAGCAAATAAATTTATTATTTAAAACATAAATTGAGTGTTGTTTAGTGATTGGAATAGAGTTCATATTCAAATCACTATACTTCATTTGTTTGAGCTAATAAAAATTAGGGTCAAATTGCAAAAACTATTTGGTTGCCGTTGTAATTACACCTTTAATCTTTAAAAATAATAAAATTGAATCCTCAAACTTACAATAATTGTAAAAATTAGATCATAAATGATGAAAATTAAATCCTTAAACTTATATAACTATGTAAGTTTGATTGTACAGTTTTAAAATTTAGATAAGTTTGAGAAATTAGTTTTTAATTTTTGGAAATTCAAGGGTATAATTGCAACCACCAACCTATTTTATGGATGATTTTTGCAATTTTAAATTAAAGTTTTAGCTTTGTTATTTTATTATTGTTATTTGATGAACATAAAATTGTATCTGAAAACCAATTAACGATTTGAAAAGTAACTAATGTATAAGATAGTTTTAAACTTTTACTCATACTAACTACTATGTTTTTTTATATTTTGCACATTAATTTAAATTTTACTAAGTAGACCATCCAAGTAAAATTTAGAAGTGTTTGTTTGGTAGCAGTATAAACTATGTTAAAATACGGAACTACCTCAAACGATTTATAGGACTCCCTAAGCACTCAAAAGCTTAATTATACTTCAAAACAAAAGTTGTTGGCTACATTCACACGTTGAACAAAGCGAAAGATATGATAATAATAGAAATCAAACCATATTAACATAAATCAAAATAAGCACAATTTTAACTTCGTAAAACACGTTTCTCCGAAAACCTAACACGAATACATGTACTAGCCCATTTAAGTACCTAAAATCTATGTCAAACAATAAATTAATACTTAAAAGTTGCTAATTAATTTCCAAACCTTAACTAGAAACCAATTCTAGATTTATATTCAAATATTCTTACACTTCTTTCTTTTGGGGTAAAATTACAAAAAAAAAAAAAAAATTTAAAAAAAAAGTATGGTATCATTTTTGTTTGACCATGGTTGAGTTGAGTTGAAGAGGTGTTGGGGGAACTACGGTTCTTCTCTTCCATATATTCACTTCTTTTCTCGGTTGAAGTGGGCCCACTTCTTCACCAATCCACACCGTTCTCCGCCCCTCTCCCTCCACGTCATCCGGAGCGATCTGGGCTGTCCAATCAAAATTCGCCAAAGCGCCACGTCCACTCGAGAATCTCTTCATTTGATTCAGCCCCGGCGCTCTCTCCGGCAACGGCGGTTTCCCCGACTGAGCCGCCACGCTCGATTTCGCCCTCCCTAGTACTTTCCCACCGGTAAAAATTCTCTTAATCCTCGACGGCGGAAGCCGATTTTTTGACTCAACCGCCGCCACAGCTGTCTTAGCCAAGTCCTTCATCTTCTTCTTGTGCTTGATTTGGCCGATGCACGACACTTTCGGCGACGTGGGCTCCGGCGTTTCGAAGCCGGAGTTATTGGATTTGGTTCGCGCTTCCCGTGGTATGATCGAGATCTTCATCGGGCCGGAAAATCCTCGACCAGCGAGTGGTCGAGTTTCCCGACCGGGACTGACCGGTGGGTTGTGGAAATTAACGGCGGAGGCGGCTCTGGGAAGAAATTTCATGAATTTGGATTTTGGATTGGAATGTTTTTCCATGATCATTTATGTGTAAATTGAAAATGTTGAGGGAGTCATTGTGTATATATATATATATGATTAATTAATAAAAAGTTGGTTTTTTTGGAAAATCAGTTGACATTTATTTATTTAAACAAGGAATTAATAAAGGCTACTTCCGTCATCGTTGCTTTGGTCAAACGAGAAACGTCTGACCAAGAACACTTCTCCGGCTAACTGCTATTTGGTAATTTTTGATAATTATTATTAAAAAAAACAAGCAAAAACATTTATTCACGACTTTCTTTTCTTTTTATTTTTCTTCAAAATATAGCCTTCCATGAATAAAAATTTATCAACTATTTAAAATATACTAAAATAAATCAAACTATTTATTACAAGTAAAATTTTATATTCATAACATTAATATTTATCGATAAAAGTTCATAAATGTTTATTATGGATAGAATTTAAAATTTTGTTATATTTTATAGATATTTTTTTAGTTTTAATTTGTCATTTATAATAATTTTCAAAAATTTTATGTTGATTTTGATGATATTTTTTTTCTCTTAATTTCCATGTGTTTTGTGTGCAAATACCTTTAAAAATAAGAAAGGAAAATAAATATTTGTTTTAAGTGTTTCTTGGCATAAAACTTTGTCTATATGTTATACCTTTGAAAAAAAAAACTTTTATTTTTAGTATTTAAATTTTAAATTTGATTTTAATTTAGTTCTTAATTAAAAATAACGCAATTTTAGATTTGAAGTTTGAATTTTGTTTAAAATTGATCTTTAACCATAATTTTTAAATTAATATATTCAGTTTTAGTATTTAGTGAAAAATTGTTTATATTAATTTAGTTGTATGTAGTTGTCATGTTTTGCAATTGGATTATGAATTGGAGAGGTTCCTGTGATGTTCCAAATTTTATTTTGCCCATCTCAGTCATGAAGAACCCAATATTGAATGAATTAAAATGACATTTTTTTTATTAAATTAAAAAAATACATATTTTTCTTGAGAAATTAATTAAGAAATATTTAATTCGGAGGAATTAGTCGGTATATGTGATATTGCGGGCGATGTTAAAAGAAGTGCATGAAACGACGTGTCGCACGCTCCTCAAATGTAACGGCACGTTTACTTAAGTTAAATTAATGTGTTTTTTGGCTAAAAATAACAACTTAGTCCTTTAATTTTGATGAATTGCATTTTCAATTCTGTATTAATTTAATTTTCGAGTTTGTAATTTTGAATCAATTTGATCTCTGAACTTTGGTATATAACAATTTAAGATGTGTTTGAAATACATTTTTAAGTACTTAATTTTAAAAATTAGTCATTTTGGAAAAATCTAGATGACAACCACGAAATATAGCTTTTGAAATGTATTTTAAAAAATTTAAATAAAAATAATTTTTTTGAAAAATATTTTTCTCAGATGATTCCAAATAGGTCGAATCCCTAATTAGTTTATCGATTTATTTATAAAATAAATCTTACTTTTTACACTCCTTTCTACAATAGAAATTTACAAATTTTAGGGTTCAAGAATGGAAGTGTTACATAGTAAAATTTAGAGACTAAATTATTAAAAACTTGAAATTGAGAGAATAAATTGTTACCCAATAAATTTTAAGAACGAAATTATATCCTCCACGAAAGTTTAGGGATTAAAAGTGATTTTTAACCTAAATATAATTATTTCTTTATATATATATATATATAACCATCCTTGACTCAATGCATTTGTACTCACTCACCTTATCAAAGTTATATAATTTATTTCGGCACATGGAAAACCCAACGAACTCACAAATTTTTGAATTGGTTAGGTCAATTTGAATCCTATTTGTTAATTTACTAATCGTTATAAGATTTCTTATTTGATTTTTCTTCGAATTTCGACGTATGCCATATTAGTTTGGTGATTTTGTCAACTTGATACCCTAATTCGGGAATAAGTATAAACTAGTATTAAGTTGAGCACAATTAAATTATCGTCGAATGTCTAATAAAATCAACAATTAAGTAATGTAAAGAATGTAAAGATCGATACACAGATATACGTGATTGTGTTAGCTATGTCCACAAATAGAAGAAATAACAAATATTATTAGAGAGAATCAATATTATTACCTTCAAATGTTTCAGAATAACATTTGAGGGTAACCTTTCTAAACATCACCTTGATCGAGACATGTACATCTTCTTATGCGCCTATTTACTATGGATTTGTGGATAAGATTAAGGTATTGGATTGAAATTGTCAAAATAATAATAATAATAATAATAATTTAATTTTGATGATTAGAAAATGATATGTTGAAGAAGTAGAGTATTTAGGTTTTTTTTTTATTGAAAAATAAAGAATTTTCAACAATTGGGTATTTTAATTAATTAAAGTCAAATGTGGTCCGTCCGAGAGGAAGAATTCAGATTGCCGGCGAAATCACAATGATTCCCCTTTTCTTTCTAACTTCCTATCATGAACTTCCATACTTTTGTTTTTTTCATTTCTTTTTTAATAATAATAATAATAATAAATCATCGCTCAAAATATTTATCTCACACGTGACCATATGTGATGGTTAGAGGAAGGACATTTGAATAACCCTGATCGATAACCTAAAAGATGAAGAGTAAGTTATCTTAAAAAGAGGATTTTGAACTTAATTTTGTGTGTTAGCTAAATTACACTCTCTATAATAACGTTTTTTAGTACAAATTGGGACGGGGGGATTCAAACAATGGATTTCTTGGTCGTCAACGTACACTTATGCCACTTGGCTCTCTCTATACTAAAGGAGAGAGAGAGTTGATAGATAATCAAATTGATATTGTTACCTTAAACTTTGACTTAGTGTCTCTCTATTTTTGGTGGTTCACAAATTGAGTCTCCACCATGTTGTTTATATATGTCTTAAAAAAATAAAAGAAATCGTTTTGTTTTATTTGTCTTTTAAGATAAAAATGAAAAAATTAATTTATTTTTGAAAAAAATACAATTTTGGTTTTTACGTCCTATGCTTAGTTTCTATTTTGTTCATATGTTTCAAAATGTTACATATTTTGTTTTAAACTTTTAAGTTTTGATTTTTTTTTTCTATTTATTTAGTCTCAAAATTTTAAAATATTACAAGTTTACCCTTAAAATTTTATTTTATTTTTTCAATTCAATCACTAAGTTTCAAAATTTTCATATTCCTCCATTATGATTAACTTAAGCACACACTTTGAGCTAATAGTTTTCATGTCTATTAATTAATTAAAAATAATTAAGAAAAAAATAGGTTACTAACTTTCGTTGTTCCTGAGTCCTACTTTCCGGCCCAATAATTAGTTTCGGCCCAACTATGAGTTTTCCAAAGAAGCCCAACAAGAATAGAAGGCCTAGGCCCAAATAGTTTAGGAGTCACTCGCCCAATGCCAGGCTACTCAAGAACAAAATCGGTCTTCCGTCGTTGAACTCTCAAAGAAATCAGAACCGAACGACAGAAATGATTATACCTTCGATCGAATCAAACATGGAATTCGCTTCACTTTAATCTGCACCATCAGTGTTAGCCTCTTCATCTTGATCATTAAGGTAATTTCGTACATTCTCGAAGAAATTTACATTGTGCCCTAGCTTAGTTTCTTTTTCTTTTTTACTATTTCATACAACTCTTCAAAGAATTAGTTCGATAATCTGCCTACGATTTCTGCACTGAACTGTTTGAATTTGTGAATATAAATGATTGATTTTGGCATAGGAAAGAGAGATCGCGATGGTTTTCGCCCACGATTTACATGAATTTATTCTTCGAGCAAGAGTGTTGAAACTGTATAGACAGGCCTTAAGAACAGCTGGGAAAGCGCCTGTTCATGCTCGAGGTAAAGCTTTGTTTAATGGCGTTTTTATAATTAGTTGTTGTGATTACAATTGGATTAGATGATGAGAGTGTTTTTGGAACAGATGAATTGAGGCATACAATGAGAGAAGAAATGGAGAAGAACAGGAAGTGTAATGATAGACAGAAAATAAGATTTTTGTTGAGTGAAGGAATAGAGAGATTGAAGCGTTTAGATGAGATGTTGGATATGCAAGGTCATTCCTAGATAGAGAATTGAGGCCCTCTAAATTTTGATTATTGGGAATTCAAAGTGTCTCATCTCATCATTTAGCGAGACTACATGAATCATTTTTTGAAATGCATTGTAACGTAGGCCAAAACTTTTTATGTTTGGATTCAACGTTTTGAAATCGAATATAATATTAAACGACTGCTTTTTATTTTGCACTCCCGACTACGTTCTAACTTCCAAACACTCCTTTAGGTTTACGTTACTTTTTGTATGAGATTCAAGGGATTTTAAGGGGAAGAAGAAGAATGTTGTTTTTTATGTTAAAAGGGGATGGATATGAGTTTGATATAATACCAATATCAAAAGACAATATCAGAAGGTAGTTTAGTGGTAAAACTATTTCAACCTACCCGTATGTAAAGATAATTTCTAAATTAATTAATACTTTTAATAACTTTGACTAATTGTTTGATTTTTTAAAAATTAAACTTATAAATATCCCATTTTAGTATTTTAACAATCAAAGTCAAAATTTCAAAACTAAAGAAATTTAGTTTTTAAAAGTACATTTTTCTTATTGGAATTTGGGTAATGACAGACTATTTTTAGTTGCGGAGTATAAAAAGAGCAAAACTTAGGTATTGCAGCTCAGTCACATGTCATAATCCTATTTGTTTTAAGATATATTTATTTATTGAAATAAAAAAATAATAAATATTGCTCTTTTATTAAACTTCTCTCTTTCCTTCTTTTTCTCCTTCACTTTGCCATTCTCTTTTTTTTTCCTCAAATAAAATTTACCGTTTATACTTTTTTTTCCAAAATAAAACTGTCATATTTTTTCCTTAATAAAATTTTCAATGTGTTTGACTTGCTCCTCCAATTTTCTTATTTTCTTCTCTTATTCAATTGTGTATTTTT
>JBBPDJ010000017.1:3437328-3467203 GCA_037974625.1 Cucumis cinereus
AAAATTAGTTTATTTAAAATAAAAAGAAGTAGAAATGGAAATGAAAAAAAAATTATTTAAAAAAAAGAGGAGAAACGGCAAGACAAAAAAGAAAAGGAGAGAGAAAATGGGAAGAGGTTAAAAAAAATCTTAAAAAATGGAAAGTTTAATTGTATTTATTATTTCAATAAATAAATATAATCTAAAACCAATAAGATTGTGACACGTGGTTGAGCTGCAAAAGATAGAAACAGCCCCGCAAAGAATCTAAGTTTTCTTCATATAAAAATGTATTTTTTATATTTTACTCCGTCAGGTTTAAATGCATTTATACGACCCAGATGAATATCATTGTGGAGCACCATTATTCCCGTAAAAGAAAAGAAAAACACATACTCAAAAATAGATAATCTAAGAATAAGCAAATACTAAAGAACTTTAAAACGGTAATTAATAATCCATTATAATTACCATTTGTAATTAATCATCCATTGTAATTAGATCATACTGAATCTTTTGCTTTCTGATTCAAATTTTGATTTTGCTGTAGAGATCTCTCATAGAACACACGAGTATCGAAGCTTAAACCAAACCCTAAACCCAATTCCTCATTTCAGTTTAGGATCTTCTCAAAATTATCGCTGCTTGCAAGCAATCCAATAGCTTAATAATTTGATGCCTCTGTCTTTACATTGATTCATATCAGTAACACCGTTTTCAACTATTATAACTTCTCATCTCGAAGCTTTTTCGATTGCAAATACGAGTTTGAAAGTAGTAAAAGAAGCCAGTTAGTCTACAGGCGCCTTGAGGCGAACCCTCTCTCAACCATCTTCTCCACCAATTCCTCATGCTTCTTCAACTGTCCTGCCTTTCTTAGCTGTTCCAAAACCATCTCATACAAAGCCACGCTGGGTTTTAAGCATTTCTCATCAATCATTTCCCTGAAGAACTTGTAAGCATTGTTCCAATGCCCCATCCCACAATATAATGTTATCAGTTCTCGGTATGTACTAACGTTAGGCTCAACTTCTTCCTCGTCCATCTCCTTCTTCAACTTGAAAATCATATCAGCAGATTTCGACAAGGCAAACATTCGCATCAAGATATTGTACGTCACTGTATTTGGCTTACAACCTACATCCTTCATCCTAGCAAACATCCGATGTGCACCGTTTACATCTTGCGACTTTGCGATACACCTAAATATAGGGTTGAAAGTCGACGTATTCGGGGTGCAGCCCTTCTTAGACATTGAGTTGAGGACTTTTATAGCCTCTCCAAGATTGTCATCCCTGCAATGAGTCTCGATGAGGAAGTTATAAGTAACTAAGTCAGCAGCACAACCCAATCTCCTCATTTGGTTATAAACTTGCAGCACCTTCTCTGTTCTACCAGCTTTCACATGAACTCTTATAAGATTGTTAAATATAACTGAATTTGGATTGCAACCAGCATCGATCATCTCAGAGAAAACATCATGGGCACGAGTAATTTGACCAGATCTACACAATGCATCAATCACAGTGCTATAAGTATAAACATTAGGGCTAATACCGGCCATCTTCATCTCTTTAAATACCCTTTCAGCCTCTGAGATATCACCTGCTCGACACCATCCATGAACTAAGCTAGTGTACATAACAACATCAGGTTCGAATTTATGTTTTAGATTATCAAAAAATGATTGGGCTTCAACTGCCCTTCTCTTCTTGCACAGAATGCTGATAACAATGGAGAAAGCAATCTTGTTAGCATTACACCCATAGTCCTCCATGCGATTAAACGCATGAACTGCCTCTGCCGCCAATCCAGCTCTCACATACCGCCGCACAAGAATCGAGAAAGTTTCAACAGTAATTTCTACATTTCTAGCTTTCATCAAATCAATCAAATACCAAGCTAATCCGAATTGTCTTACCTTACCGGCTAGGTTAATCATCTCGTTGTATGGCTGTGCAGAGTGCTCGAAACCCTCTCCCGCCGTCGCCCAGTTGAAGAACGCGAGGGCTGGAAGAAAAGGGATGCCATGACGGACGGCACCGGATTTCTCGATGACGTAACGAACGACGGCCGGAGAGATGGAATGAGGAGCTGAGATTTGGGATAGGTCGTTGGAAAGAGAGGAAATAGTGAAATTAGGGCATGGTGGAGTGGAATCGGGACTGGGATTTCTTCGATAGTATTCCTTGATTAGAGCGTGGAATTTGTTGGAAACCTGGATTTGCTCCGGCGAGAGGACAGAATTAGAGGCATTTGCAGGTGAATCGCTCGCGAGCTCGTCTTGAAGGGGAGAGTCTGAAATTGAAGGAGAGAATGAGAAGGAACGATGATTCTGAATACGCTGCGAGAGAGACGATAGACAGGAAGGAAGATTAAGCTTCGATTTGATCAAAGCCATTAATGGAATCTTCTCCGATGAAGTTTTGTTTACTCCGGTAGCAAAGACGAAGGTTTTTGGAGGGTTTAGCAGATTCACACCACTGGCGCCGCGCTTAAACCCTTAAATAAATTAAAATTTTATTTCGTCAATCCCAAATAAATTAAAATGTTTGTCATTATTTATAGAAAAAAACAGTTCACTATGTTATATTTTTAAATAGTTTCTCTAATATTTATATTTTTAATATTTTTTTTTAAAATAAACACTTTAAATTTTATTATTAATGTCTATTAATGAATTAAAAGTTAAATTTTCTATCTTTAATGTGAAAAAACTATTTAGGATCTTGCAATTAGTACACTAATAATATAAATATAGATGAAAAAAGGGACGTTGTTAACCCAGTTCGGCAATCCAGCCTACATCTGGGGTTTTCACCCGATCGTTATTATTATTATCATAGAAACTCCTCAGAGTTCACAGAGTTACAACACTTGTCATAACTTAGGATAATAACTACAGTAGCACAGATACAACAAAGATATCTTCGCAGCCGATACTCGTCTTCTCAATCCACCGAATCATTCTGTAATCTGTCATTACTGAATCTCTAAGATCTCATATGAGTCACAGGCTCCCCCGTTTAAGTTCTTCAATATATGTGTCAAAGAGTACTCCCCCTCAAGAGGCTCACACCATGTAAACGAACTTTTACACCTTTTAGAATACTCACATAGGCTAGATGAAACAACAAACTGTTTTTCCAAAAGTGTAAAAATACAAGCCCACACCACCTAGGTCAAAGCCAAAGGATTTTATATTCATAATAATCTTTAGAAGATTTAATTCCTTTAAAAAACAAATCTTTCCAAGAATATCTCAACCACTAATGAAGGTAATTAATCATATAATTAATTAAGATATTGTTGGAGAAAAGAAATTATGTTAAACCAATTATTAAATGCAACATAATGTTTTGTAAAACCATAGAAAATAGTTTCTATTATTATGAAGATATCTTTCAGAGTAATTTTCTATCCATTCAAAGTGGACCAACTTGCTTTATTGCTATCCAGAAGTCAATCGAATGAGACAGACCCAAACTCAAAAACGTCGAAGGAAATAGGTGACCAAGATGGACAACTTACGATGATTTTATTAGACTATAGAGATGATAAATAGAAAAGCACTTTAGTATAATGTACATTATTGACTTTGTATTCTATATATATATATATATATATAGTTACACTTGCATTGCATCCATAAATTTCAACACTATGCACAACAAACTTAACTTTTCTTTTTTCTTTACAAGCTGTAAACTGTAATCTAGTTCATCTTTGCATCCACTGTCCCTTTTGTCATCATGTTTACAAACTCGTCGTAATTGATTTTTCCATCCTGAAACAGAAATTTTACGAGGGTTTAAATCTTTCAAGTTGCTAATCTATCAGAGATATTGCAACAATATTCAGCTGTAGAAATCAGAGAAAAGATTAGTACTCCATCGATATCGACATCGTTGATAATTTCGTCTATCGTATCTGCATCTCCCATGTCATACTGAGCCATGGCTTGTTTGAGCTCATCTCTTGTGATAAATCTGAAAATTCAGCAACAAAGTCAAAGTATCAGTAGCATTTTGTCAATCAATCAGCTTTCCAATGCAAGTGGTTATAAAATACTGCATTACGAACCCGCTTCCATCTATGTCAAAGAATTGGAAGGCCTTGTATATGTTTTCTTCTTTGTCGAGCCTATGTCGATGCATCGTTGCAGTAATAAACTCACCATAATCGATCGTTCCATTTCTGTTGACATCAGCCTAACCAAAGTAGAGAAGTAACATTTTCATGTATAAGCTAAAAAGCATTGCAATGCTTGAACATGCACAGCCAGTTGGGAAACTAAAAGAGGGGATAAGGGAAATTTCCGCTTCTTACCGCATCCATTAGTTGCTTTATTTCATGTTCGGAAAGCCTTGAACCGAGCCTGGACAATCCTGTTTTCAGTTCATCAAATGTAATGGTACCACTTCTATCGGTATCTATGTTCTTGAACATATGATTCAGACCCTTCACTTCTTCTTCAGAAAGGTTTTCTGCCATTACCTACAAACAAACATTCAGCCGATTATCATATCAGTCTAAGTTCAATTTACCCATTCCTAAGTCCTACTCGTAATTGTCATATTTAAGTTATTTACGATTTTTACTTGGGGTTTAAAGAAAGTGTATTGTATAAACTTTTTAACCCAAAGGTGTCTCTGGCCTGTAATGTGAATTATTCTCTCTAATAATAAACTTTTCTTCTACGGTTTGTGGACATAATTAAAATAATGTTCATGAACAACGTAACTCTGTGTCGATTCTCTACTGTTTATACTTTTCTGCTTATCTTTATTTCTCGATTTTATAAGACTAAAAAGGAAGGTAAAATTTTGGGGGGAAATGTAGAGTATGTGAAATACCTTGAGAGCAAGTTGCTTAAACTTGTTCATTGCTCTGAACTGTTTCATCCTAATGAGCACAGCGCTATCAATGGGCTTGGTAGAGGCCTCACCCTCAATCTTCAACCAAGGATGTTCTGATCAACCGATGACAGAAGTAGAATGAAAAAAGTTGGTGGAATGAGAATATTTGTATGTTTATCATTATGTCCATTGAAATTAACTAAGAATAGGAATCAAATGGGTTGGGAGGTCCATGAATTTTAGGAACAATGGGGAATGGAATTCTATCACTTTTAAGAACACATTCAACTTGTGTGATGAACACAAACATTGAAAATGAGAAGAGAATGGTTTTTGTTTTCAATCAAGATCTTTAAGAACTAGGGAAGTAGCCTTACTTACCAAGTGCTTCGGCAGCGGTGATCCGCTTCTTCGGGTCCCTCGTCAACATTTTAGAGACAAGATCCTTGGCAGAAGAGGATATGGAAGGCCATGGAGCAACTTCCATTTTTAAGATGCCTTTCTGAACTTCTTTTAATATGTCATCCTCAGTCTCTGACGGGAATTCGAACATCAAAACCATTAGGAGAAAAAGTAAGGCGCAAAGACATCAAGGCTAGTTTTTCCAATACTGAGCAAAGCCAACAGCATGAAGTGTTCCAAGATTAGACTTGTTAGCTCGGTTTTGTTTTCAGAATAAATACTCTTTTTGTAGCAGAGTACAATTCATCTATAAATTTCTTTTGTTTTGTCATCTACTTTCTAACAACGATTTCAATATCTATGCTAAAAGTAGTTCTAAGAAAGATGAAGGTCATCGAAGACGAGCACCATTTTCAGAAATCAAATGATTATCAAACGGAGCTTAAGATGGTTCAACTCAGACGTAAAGGTAAAACTAGGTTAAGAGTGAAGTAATTCACTTACTTCCCCAAAAGGGAGGCTCCCCACACAAGATAATATAGAGAATAACTCCAGCACTCCACATATCAATCTCCTTCCCATAATTTCGCTGCAAAACCTCAGGAGCAATATAGTAAGCACTTCCAACTATGTCTCTATATACTTTGCCTGAAAAATCATTTTCGTTCAAATAAAAACTGTTAAGAAACTTGAGAAATTCCCATAATCATCAACCCAAAAGACAAACCTAATATGATTAATGGAAATAAAAAAGGTTAAATCTTATTTTGTCCAAAGAACATTACATACAATAAGGTCATATATCTTATGGATTGATTTATGTTTTAAGTTTTGGTCAACTTTGGGTTAAAAGATGTATTTAATTTTAGGAATTTTTTATTTAAATTTTTTTTGTTGCACACCGTACTATTCCTTAATTCGTGTTAATCCAAACATGTCTTACAGTAAATAAGATAACAATGATCATTCCAAAAGTTGATTGTTTGAGCGAGCGCACCATGCAATTGTTAAACCCAAAAAAAGAAAAATAAAACGTAAAGTAACTTTATATATCATATAACCTTGACTAAAAGGTAAGAGATTTGAATTTTCGTTCTTATATGTTATTGAATATTGATCTTTAAAAGGTCATGGAGCATTTATGAAAGTTTAGGAATAAAAAATAGAACATTTAAGCTCCATTTTGCAATCATTTGGTTTTTAATTTTGTAAATTAAGCCTACAAACACGCTTTTCACCTCGAAATTTCTTATTCTCTCTCTACTTTTTTTATTCATTTTCAAAAATCAAACAAACTTTTGAAAATTAAAAATTAAAAAAAAAAACAAAGTATTTTTAAAATGGCTTGTTCCAAATATAGCAAAGTTTTAGAGTCTGTGAGTGTTTCAAAATCTACTGAATAGATTTTGAAATTTTACTATATTTTGTAAATATTTTCACTAGTTTTGTCATCTACAATAATTTTTTTATTAAAAAATATATATTTCTATTTCTAAATTTGCCTAAAAAATTAACTCTTTGACTTAAAAAAATACAAATCATTGAAAGAAATCGAGAGTAAATATACTTAATTTTCAAAAACTAAAAGAAAACCTCAATTGTATACCAAGTGATTCCTAAAACATAAATAATGAATTTTAAAAAACATAAATAACTTGCCGTTTTCATTTATATCACTTTTATGATCTTAAATTACTAATCGACCCAAAATATTAAGCTCATTCAATCTCTTGAATCACCTATTTTGATATCTACTTAAATCAGTAATTGCATTCAAAAACTTAATTTGACCGACAAAACAAATTTAATATTACATTATTTAACACCATCATTAGAACAAATTAGAGGATTTAGCTAAATTAAGTGGTTGACCAGTCTTTTCCTTCGTTGACTTTGTCAACGGTGATTTTGAATGGCTTAGTAGTTAATACAGACATTCGATTTGGAACGCCATTTTTAAGAGCTCTCACTTCAAGTTCAAACTTAAAACATACACAGTACTTCAAATCAACTTCAGCTAACAATCAAAAGAAATGCATAGTGAAAAAGGAAATTGTTGACTAACCTTCTTCAATGAAAACAGAGAGTCCAAAATCAGTAGCCTTAATCGGCGAATCCTCATCTTGATTAACCATCAAGAAATTCTCAGGCTTTAAATCTCTATGCATAACCCCCATGAAATGACAAGCATGAACCACATTCAAAATCTGCTTACAAATCGACGCCGCTTCCCTTTCCGAGTAACTCTTCTTCTTAATAATCCGATCAAAAAGCTCTCCACCAGAACAAAGCTCCATAATCAGATGCAAATTCCTCTTATCTTCATAAGCCCCTTTAAACTCCACAATATTGGGTTGCCCAGTCAAATGTTGCAAAATCAAAATCTCCCTTCTAACATCTTCAATATCCTTGGGATTCACCATTTTTCTCCTGGAAATCGTCTTGCAAGCGTATTTACGACCCGTGGCTTTCTCAGTACAGAGATAAGTAATCCCAAACTGACCTCGACCCAGTTCCTTGTGGAGTTCGTAGAGTGTGGTTATGTTGATGTAAGGACGGCCGGTGATTGGGCCGATCTGCGACGGGGGAACGGACTTGTAAGAAGGAATAGGTTGGGGTTTGGGCGGTGGGGGTGGGTTTTGAGATTGAGGTTTGATTTGGGGATTCGGTGTGTCAGAGGCATAGGAGAAGGAATCGATTGGAATGTCGCGGGTTCTGGTGAAGCAGAGACCCATGGAGAAACCCTTTTGTTTGTTTGTTTGTTTGTTGTTGTGATGAAATGGGGTTTTAAGAAAAGAGATTCGAAGGGAGGAAGAAGATGATTGTAAAGCTTTTTGGTTGTTGTTGTTGTTACTTTATTCTGTGCTTTGCTTTGGGATATGGGTTGGTGTTCAGCATCATTCTCTTCTACTTTTTGTTGTTTTGCCAAAAACAGAGAAATGGGGTATCACGAAATTACAGAGAAATAGAAGAAGAAGAAGAAGAAGAAGAAGAAGAAGAAGAAGAAGAAGAAGAAGAATCGGTTTGTTTTTAAGAATTGAAACCAAATTTCAGGATAGTTTCTCCCATAGGTGGCGATGGTGTTGTTTTTGTGTTTATGCGTTTTCTCTGCTTCAACTTTCGCTCCAAGTTTTCACAATTTCAACCCCACTCACGTGCTTTTTTCTTTTTAATTTACAACTAAAATATGATTAGTTATTTTAAATTACCAAACTACTAACAGATGTCAGTTTAATACGAAGCATCTCGAATGTATGTGTACATTACTTTTTCATCTTTCCATCACATAAAAATAAAATTAAAAATTATTTTTTTAACAAACAACTCTTAATCTTGTTTTTGTGTGGGGGAAAGATGAGGAGAGGTAGATGGGTGCATGCACCACCTATACTACGATGGTATGAAAAAAATTCATACAATTGTGGTACGTCGACGTAGTTTTAAAAAGTATGGTTTTTGAAATTTTGTATATAAAGTTCAAATGCAAAAGGTTAAATCACAAGTTTAGTATATGAACCCTTTATGCTTGTGTCTATAAGACGTACAACTTTCACTTTCTTGTTTACTTTTATTTTTAAGAGTAAACTACATTTTTTGTCTCTTAATTTTTAAGCTAGTTTCTATTTGATTAATAAGTTTCAAAATGTTAAACATTTAGTACTTAAATTTTCTATGCTCGGTTTCAATTTGATTGCTAAGTTTTAAAATGTTATAATTTTACTCATGTTTTGTTTCAACTTTGTCCCTAAGTTTAAGGATTTACATTTTTAATTTCGAATTTTCTATAAATACTCATTTTTTTAGTATCAATGTATATTAGTTGATTTAAAATAATTATGAAGCTGAATTTTAATTCAATTTTAATAGTGATTAAAAATAATGCAACTTGATTGGTTATAATTGTTTAAATTGTTTTCAAATAATTAGAAAAATTAGCATTTAGTAAAAAACTGAAGTTAAAAATGTTAGTCTTGTAGTCTATAGACCAAATTGAAACAAAATTCAAAAGTCAAAAGTAAAATTGTAACATTTTGAAACCTATTGACTGAATTGAAACCAAACTCAAAACTTTAGAACTAAATGCATAACATTTTGATTTATTACTTTTCAACCAATATAAATTACGTGGTTATTATAACCGATGGTTTATAATAAACAATGTACAAACTATTTTACTGTAGGTTATAACCTAGAATAGTCCATAGTTGAGGTGCAAATTATTTTAACCAGGGTAAAAAATAATAAGCATTGTAACGAAGAAAACGAGAAAACGAGTAAAATATAGCAATTAACCGAAACATATACACATGAAAGAAATAACTTAGCGTGTAAGAAACATCACCGTTGATGTATTTTGTCCCCTCTTTCATTTGGTAACAATCGGTCACATACGGAAAAATTAAAGGTGAAAATTTAATACTATAGTTTGGTTAACTTGAAAAGGAAAAAAAATGAAAATGAAAATGAAACCTAACTAATTAGTTGATAAGAAAGTGATGTCGAAGCATCTTTGCTCTTCAAGTCACATGAAATTATTCTTAGATGCCCTCTACTTTGCATTGTTGATTGTATATTCGAGGGAGATACGGTAAAGTGTCTCGAATTTATCAACCGTAGATTTTAGATCAACGTACAATTACTATTATGTGTGCAGTGCATGAGAACGGGTACTGCAAACTGCTAAGAAGAATGTTAGTGTCTCGAGGTTAGGGCCGATCAATCAAACCATTAAATGTATACCAACCGAAAATAGACTATTATTTATGTCACTAATTTACAGCAATAGACTACTATATGTGTCACTCACAGACACATGTAGTAGTCCATTGTAGTCTATCACGAATAAAATGTGATATTTTGATATATTTGTAAATATTTTTGTTAATTTTATCTTTAATATAATTAAAAATAACATTATTAATTTTATCTTTAACAAGTCTTTGAATTTTTAATAAACACTTCCCAAGTAATGAAGAGGTGCAATTAGTCTGCAGCTAATCCCATACTTCCTAATTTTAACACATAAATTTGTTTTTATAAAAATATTAAAAACAAAAGCAAAACAACCAACAGATTTATACTAAATAGCTTTGTAGGCTACACGAAGAATGATAGGTGCAACTCAAAGAAAACCTAACTATTTATCGACCAAGAATGAGAAATTTATCACTTTTCAACTCATCGAATGTTCAAGTCCATTCCATAAACTAACCGACTCCTTTTTTCGACAATTATTATCAGTATTATTCTTTACAAATATATCTAAGATTGGATCCACAGTTAACGAGTCGAACTAGTAAGGAAATTTCTCATTTTTACCAATAATTCATATAGGCAAAACCTGCAATTTAGCCGAGGTAGCGTATCGTCTTTCGACAAATCAACAAGAAAAAAATGATTTTAGAGAACACACCTTGAGATTCTTCTATCCGTTGCCAAAAGATTGGAAAATCTAATTTACTTCAACCAATTATTTATGGATTATATGTAACTCAAAGTGACACTTTCAATCTCCAAACAAACTAAAAAGAACCTAAATCTCACTTTCAATCTTGAAAAATAGTCAAAACTATGTTATGACAAGGATGTAGAAACTACTTAACTAGATCGAAGCTCATAATTACTTACCTAGATCGAAACCCATAGTTGAATACATTGACACACACGCACGAAAATAATAATAATAATAATCCTGCCACTATATGTTTTTTTTTTTTTTTTTGCATTTTAAATAGTTTGTTCTGTACTCTAGAACTAATGGCATTTTCCTCCTAAATCATGAACTTGTGATTAATGGCTGTAATTTCAAATGCAGTCTTTGCCAGCCACCCAACTAAAACTCTTTAAACTATTAATTAGAAACAAATAAGTAATTTCCAAACAAGGCTGTACTGTTTGGTGATGCCAAACAAGTGTCCAATCAAATTATAGTGAATATATACCATTTGATTTCTTGCATTTGCTCTTCAGGAATGAATTTTGGTTCTTGAGTTCCTTGATGGATTTTGTCATCTACATATATATTTTTAAAAGAATCGAGGGGAGATGAGCACATGTAGAAGAATAGCAGGTTTAATCAAAGTATAATCATGCAACACGAAAGCATTTAGAAAACAAAGTGAGTTTACCTACTCAAATTTCCACTGTGAGAATCATGGTTGTTGCCAAGAAGGAGAAGAAACAGAGTAGCCTCCTTGAGCTTGGCCTTCCTTTCGTATAGCTTCAGATTCCGTTCAAAATCAAATAAACACACCGCAACAACAAGAAACAATCATCAGAATTTCACAAGGAACTCACCTATCACCGAAATATTGCCTTTGAATGAGAATCTACCGCCGGAAAAACCCCTCCAAACAAGAGACCCATGCGGCTGAAACTGCTCTGAAAATTGGACACCCACATGTCAACCATACTACTGCTAATCAGCCGCTGAACTAGTACTCACAAGGACAACTCAACGTTGAAGACCTTGAATGAAATCCGTGAGCCACAACTTCGTTTCCCTCGTGGATGACAACTTCTCTCTTACTCTCTATCTCTCTAGAGCATGTGTTATGCGGTAGCCTTCCATTTTCTGCCTCTTTAAGTGTTTCACGTTGACGCCCAAACTTTCCAAGGAATTAGGATTTGGAGAAGGCGAAGGGGGAGCAATGGAGAGACGGAGACAGTAAAATCTGGGAGAGATGAATAAAAAGGATTTGGAGTTATTTTTATTTTTTATTTTCTAATTGATTTTTTGAGAAGGAGGGAAACATAATTCGAATGATAAGATCCCACCTTTTAACTACATTTCATAACCCTCTTTTATCTGTCATAAATTTTTCATACTCTCTTAAAAAACGTAGCTGAAAAACAGTCCATGTCGTGAAGAACTTGAGATACTCGAGCCCAAACGACTTGGGTTCATTCTTTTAGATTGAAAAAACATCGACCGAAAACTACAACTTGCTAAAAGATCTTTTGATTTATGGTTTCTTCGACTTTTAAATTTAAAGAATCAAACACATATATAACAACTCAATCACTAACTCCTACAGCCTGGCTTATTACAACTTATACACTCATCAAGACATTATGACACATCCATAATCATTTGAAAATGGAATTAGTAAATCCCTCACTAAAATAATTTACAGATCAAATTGTTCTCAAGCTGCATAAGATTGTGTGTACTTGGATAGAGGTTATAAATTAGAAAGAAAGAAAGAAGAGTTAAAATAACCAAGCAATTATAGCTCAATCCACATCACCTTCCACTGATGGGAGAGTCACGGTTGCTCGTCTCGACACACTTTGGATGCACCTCAAATCCACATTCGAGGCACTGATATGCCCATCCAGAACCCTGCTCGTCACACTCACAGCAAATGAAAGGTCCTCCCCCGTTTCCTTCCGACACCAAATTCAGCCCGTGTCTATGCCCAACATGGCGTACCGATGTTGGAAACTTTTTTGCCTCTTCCCCCATTTCTTTTACCAACTCTTCCAATCTTGCTTCTGTGAACGGATAAGCGTTTTCTCTGTACAAGTTTATTAGATTTCTACCTTGTTTGGTGATTGTTTTGCCATTTGGAGCTAACATTATCAAACAAGGGATGCCTTGCACGTCAAAATGTTTGGCAAGTTCTTTAATCATTGGGTCACCATATGGCACTGCTAGCCATGGCATCGAACCAAAATAAGCATGGAACGAGTCTTCGTCTCGATCACTTGACACGAAAACAATCTCAAAATCTTCGTCTTCTTTCGTCTCTACCATTTGCTTTATCTTGTTGTACACCGAAATAAGCTTTGGCGTGAACATACCAGGAAGACACCATTTTGCCGAGAAGTAGAGCCCCACAGTCTTACCTACTAATGAAACAACAGGCACCTGCACAATCAACATCCAATTCAATTGAACCATACTATCAAGTGTCCAAACCCACAAAAACTTCTTCTTCCATCACGATCATGTCTTCTAAATAATACCAGTATTTTGGCTCGAGTTCAATGTGCAATATTCCAAAGTCAAGATCCATCTACAAGCTACAATGAAAAGAATTGTCTAGAAGATATTTACAATATCCCCGCAAAATTATGGGGCACTCTAACGACGTCATTCTTTTACTTAAATACATAAAGTTTGTATCAAATCCAATATCTCCATAAGTTAACCATCTAATCTCAACAACCAAACCCATTCAATAACGATTTATACTCCGTTTGATAACCCTTTGATTTTTTGTATTATTTCACACATTTTTTTCATAATTTCGTATTTTCTATGTAAATATATGAACTCGTAGCCAAATTCCCAAAAAAAACAAAAAACAAAAACTAGCTTTTTAAAATTTTCAAAACTTGACTTGAATTGTGATAATACTAAAACGTAAACAACCAAACACACAAATCAATAGATGGAAAGAGTGTTTATAGGCTAATATAACTACAACGAGACCTGTTTTTCACCAATCTTAAAGAAACACTTGGACTTCTAAAGCTTCGATAACCATATGGCTTTTTGTTTTTGGTTTTCAATTTTTGAAAATTAAGTATATTTCCTCTCAATTTCATACAATTATTTACATCTTTCTTGAGTACAAGAGTTGAATTCTTAGACTGATTTTAATTATTTTAAAAAAGAACTTTTTTTTTCACATTTTAGTTTGTTTTTAAAAAATATAGGTAAAAAATAAATAACAAAAGAAGGATGCTAGAGATGTAAGTAGCATCTTTAAGCTTAATTTTCAAAAACAAAATGATTATCAAACGGGGTGTAAGCTTTTTTTTCTTTTCAAAAACCAAAAACCATAGTCAAATTGGTTGTCAAACTACAAAACATAAATTACATATAACAATTTTTCAAATTTATCAACCGAAAAGACGACGGACTATGAAGCACAATTTTTTCCTCTAAAAAACTCTAAAAATGACTCATAGAGATGAATGGAAAGTGTAAACAACTTTTCCACCCCTCCACAACCATACATATCCCAAAATTCAACAGAATGACTGAAAAGCAACAGTGTTAGATACTCGACTCGAAAGCTATGTAAGAACAACTCAACTGACAAAGACGTGACGGAATAAAGAAGATCGATTGCCAGATATCGAATCTTCAACCGAATCGTAAAAGCAGTGAACTGAAGAAAGGAATCCCATCAATCAGAAGATAAATAGCAAGCAAGAAAGAAAGAGGAATATAACAGTAGAAGGAAGGATAATGTTTAAGATTACAGCAGGAATTTGCCTGAGTATCGGGGTCCATCGGACATCAGAGAGACCGACATCAATAAACATTAATTGGTCCAAAGTTATCAAAGGTATGGGATCCACATGTACAATCCTCAAACATATCCATAGAATATTGATGACAAAATGCGACTGGCTATGGCTTTTTACATTTTTGTTGAGGGAAAAAAAAAAACCTTCAGACAACCTTGAAAAAATTTAAAGGAAAAAGTTTCACTTCCCTCTGTCCATTTTCGTCATTTTTTCATTTTTCTAGAAAAAATTAAAAAGTTTGACCATCTTGTCCTCTTCCATGTTTGTTTCACTTTCAATTCTTGAAGGGTAAATTTTACCATTTTCATGACTTAATCCATCAATGTTTTCACTACTGATGTCCTATATATACGACGTCCATGTTTGGAACTGATTCCATCAAAATCAGTTTTTTCATATTCAAAATAATTTTGAAACATCTAATCATTTGAAATCAGTTTTGATTGTATGAAAAGTTACAAAGTGATTTTGAATATGAAAAAAAAAAAAAAACAGAAATTGTGAAATCACACTCAAACAGCCCCATAACCACTTAACTACTCTTATCGTCCTCGAACTATAAAAGTGACAACCACACGTCGTAAAAGCCTTTTCAAAATAGAGCATGCAAGGATTGAATGCATATCATATACACCTATCTCTATGCAACTCACCATCATCACACAAAAAAAAAATATTTAAAGAAATACATTTAAAGAATTTCCCACGTGACAAACTATAATTAGACAATTTTCAATGGAATACACTCTTTGTGTATGCACCTAACTATTTTTCTTAAAAATAGTTTTGAAATGTCATAAAATTGACAACTACATTGTAACAGCTATTCGAAATATAAAGAGTTTCGAAAGATTATATAAAAGCGACGCGACACTGCATTCATATTGGAATAGCTATTGAAAATATATATGCTATCAAAATATTATGAAACTGAGAATTCGAATAAGTTTCGGGATAACTTGAACTGACCTGTTTAGGGAAAGGATGAGCCAAGAGATAATCTCTATAGTTATTTGTTAACAAAGTAACCAAAGTCTGGTTTTCTTCCTTTTCTCTATCCTCTTTCTTCAACTGCTCCAATCTCTCCCTTGTAAATGGAAATGCATCCACTCCGTAACGATACACAACCTCCACGCCTTCATGCATCGTCGCCGTTTCATCCTTACTTTCACGCGGCTGCAATATAATCAAACACGGAATCCCTTCAATCCCGAATTTTCTGTTCAAAGCAATTTTAGTTTCTAAATCGGAGAATGGAATAGCCGGCCACGGCATACTCGCACGATACTCATTAAAGGCGTCGGAATCCTCATCGGAGGATACATAAACCACTTCAAAATTTGATCCATTATCTTGAAGCTTCTCGTAGGTTCGGACAAGAATCTGGTTGAAGTTCCGGCACGGTGGGTACCAGTTGGCAGAGAAGTAAAGGCCTAAAACCTTACCGTCGAGATTGGATAGTTTAACCTGAATAGATGCCGGAATTAAAATTAGAATTAAAATCGACGCCGCGAAAAGGGAATCCGATTGGGGAAAAAAAATGGGTGTAAGGTTTAATTTGTGTGAAAGCGATGTGGTACCGGAAGATTATTCCACGTAAACCCCGCCACGTAAGCAAAATTTCATAAATTATTTTTGTTTTCATGTAATAAAAGCACTACTATTCTCCCTCTAGAATAATATCTCAATTTAATTACTACATCTTGAATTTTTCTTTTTTTTTTTTTCTGGATCTTTAATGGAATGACAATTGTCCTTTCAAATTGAGTGTCACAAAAAGGAAGCATCAAATTCCCTCTCACTCCCTTCGAAAAATTTGTACGAATTTGCCACGTGCTGCTCGTGCCAACTGAACACTTAATAATACCCAAAAATAATAATAATAATAACAAGCGTTCATCCAGGTGCGACCATCCTGTTCTTCTACTTCGTCCAATATGATATCAGAGTTCATAGACTTCAAACAAATATATCTAAAATTAGGGTTGGATCTACAAATAACGAGTCGAACCAGTAAGGAAATCAAAACATAACTATTTGGGTATGTTATGGTATGATTTTATGTACGTCCTTTCCTAGTTTTGGATTCGAAAAAGCCCTTGAGCAAATACGAGACCAAATCCAACGGCGTTTTGGATTTCACGAGACCAGATCGAATCTAACTTTAAAGTTGATAGTACATCCATTACACAGTTTTACTAGGATTTACTACCATGAAAATTATCAACTCCCAACTATTATCGATACTTAGTCGTCACTACTCCTCATCATTCTATTTTGCTTCCACATATACAGATGTAGGTTGAACCATTCCTTAAATATTGTGTCTTTGCTAAGCTAAATATTTAAAAATAAATGGTACCTGAGCTCCGGTGGGTGAGAGAAGATAATCGCGATCTCCAGAAGCCAAAAGAGACGAAAATCTGGAAGATCTACAAGAACCACCGTTCGTCAGAGATCGGTTTCCATCCTTCATTTCCGAACACTAACAAAACCAACCACCTTCTTCTTTAAATTCCGACCACCATCACCGCCGCCGCCACCAAGCTTCTGCAGCAACTTGACCACTCCATTCTTTATATTCCATTCTCAACAACCATTTCTTCTCCACATCATTGCGCCCTTCGCTACTCCACATCAAGCATCAACTTTCCAACACGTAGCACTCACGAGATCCCCATCCTCTACACCTCCTCTAAAATACATCTCCGAATCTCCACCGTCGGTCTACATCATCACACCACGTGGACAAAACACGACACATGTAGGGTTATGGAATGCGGGTGCAATGGAGAATTAAGTTGGAGAAACAGAGGAATATGGCTTTGTGTAATGTGGAAATGGGTGAGGTCCGTGTAGTCATTAAAGACTTGGAATTGATGTGTTGTAGTGAATGGAAAAACAAAATTAAGGAGACACCTGTCCCTTCTTCTCCCTATCTTTTTAATTTTCTTTTTGACTTTTTTTTTTATTTTTCTTTTCTTTTGTGAGGAAAATGTTGGGGATTTATTTACGTACGAGGTGAGGTGTGGTGGTGGAACGACGGAATATCAGATCTCCACATCGTTTTTCCATCCAACGGTCTATATCTCTCCATTTGGCTTTATCTTATACACCCTATGCCCTTTTAGGGGTGTGTTGGACTTTGTACTTCACGAAAAGTATTTTTATTTTAGTAGTATTCATTCTTTTTTTTTATTATTATTATTACTTTATTTTAAATCAATCTTTAAATTCATTCTAAGTGAAAACAAATAACATACCAGTATACATTCAAATTCATTCAATATATGAATATAATAATAATAACAACAACAATATTAATAATAAAATCGAGTTTGTCGAATTGATCGAATTATTAAATACTCTAATCCAACTCAATCTGAAATATATTTTTAAATAAATTTTACAACTCAACTCTTACGATTTGTATTGGATAATTCGAATTGATTGGATCATCGAATTTTTTAATACCTCTATATGTCTAATGATATATTTATAAACGATAAGAATAAAACATAGTTGCTCGTTGAATATTAAGTTAAATACAATATACATACATACATACATATACATACATACATACATATATATACATACATACATACATATATATACATACATACATATATATATATATAAAGTAATTTGTTGACTTGTTTTATGTAAAAAAGTTGTGTTATTATTAATTTGTAATACCGTGTAACATATAATACAAATGACGATTGTTGTAAATGATATAACTACTTAAAATATTCATAAATATATTAAAATCATACTAATCACTTGTAAATAATAGTAATTTATCAGTAATAACAATGACATTTTATTATATTTGTTCATTTTTTCTATATTAAAAATAACTCAACATGTTTTGTTATTTAATTTTAATATGAAACAGTTTACAAATCTATTAAATTGAAGACTTTTCAAGTTTAAAAATTTTATATTCTGTTTAATAACTGTTTGATTAGTTATTGAAAAAAAATTGTGTTAATTTTGTCACAATTTTTGCTGATTACTTTCGTACTTTATGAATCAACATTTGAATTTCTAGAAAAATTTTAAATACATCTATGTATGTTATATATATATATATATATATTAAAGTTAAGCCTAATTTAGAGTTATAAAGTAATAATTAAACAAATGATATTACATTATTTTATGTTATATAAATTCCGGAAGGGCCCTCTATGCGACAAATAGGAGACGAGATCTTGCAATATTGAACTATATGCTATCGATTTCTCAATCCCATATGATGGCACATTGCACCTAAATTTGTGTTGATTAATAATATTAAATATTAATATCGACATCTAAACTTTATAATCTTTTTTTTAATGTATACAAATATATTTTATTCACTTTTTATATTCCCCTTTAACATTCAAATTTAAATAGATGCGATCATATTTGCAAAATTTTAATTTAAATTAGTATTTAATTGTTTAAATAAAAACAATTTATAACATTTTTAAACCTAGCAAAAAAAAATTATTAAAACAATTTACAAAATATAACAAAATCTATCAAATTCTCTATAGCTCATTTAAATTTTTTTGTTATATTTTATATATGTATTTTTTTTCTTTAACATGGATCTCACCTAATAAGTAAAAGTAAAAGTAAACGTCTTTTTTATATTTTAAATTTTATTTTACAAAGTGTATCTATTATTTTAAAACCTTGATAGTATGCAATTTATATTAAGATTGAATAAATGTGTTCCAGTATTTGTTATATTTGCATCCTTCGCTCTATATGTGAGAGAATATACTAGTTTGATATATGACCTCCACCTAAGCAATTGTAATTAATTGATATCAATCGTATCTAATGGACTCAACATAGACATACTATCTAAAAACTGTGACTCGTCTCGAAGAGTTGTATTCTATTTTCATCGAGTATGCCGATTAGACTCAATAAATGCCCACACTCAAATAACTAAATTCCATCTACAATGAAAAAATATCGGTTTACTAAAAAAACGTAAAAGCAAAATGAGAGATAAGAATTCTCCAATAATAGCATATTTTATATATAGCATAAAGTATGCTATATATAATCATTTGAAATATAATCTATTCCAATAGTAATTCCAACTACCTTACAACTTTTTTAACAAACTCTTATTCTCAATTTGAAATATAATCATTGTCTTTTACTGTAAATGAGAGTCGGAGCGTTTGAACAATATATTTCTTAATCTCAAACATACACTGTGAGATGTTTTTTGGCAAGTAACCATTGTTATTAGAGAACTCACCCAAGTTTTGATAAGTTTTTCCCGCCATGAATTTAGACTAAAATATGACTTGGTTCCATAGACTTAGAACTATACGTTTATTTAATTCGTAGCACTCCAATTATATTTTTAAATCAACTTTTTTTAAAAAAGAAAATAATAATAAAAACAATTTAAAAAGAAAAAAAATTTGTATTATTCGTTTAATAAGTAATACACGTGGTAAAGGCAGGACGGAAAGGGGCCGTGTTAAATATGTTGCGAATCCAGTGGGACCCAACCATAAATAAAGGGAGTAGTGAAACCAAAAGAAAATAATGAATAATGCGCCTATAGAAAGACACGTGTCTAAGCAAATGCCGTGTTGGAACAGAGCAACCCAAAAGCCGATGGGCCCCACTTTCCCAACCCCCCTTCACGCTTTTTGCACATACCAAAAGGCAAAAGCTACCGTGATTGAACTTCGTCACCTGCCATCCAGCTGGCCTTTTTCCTCGTGTCCCTCTCCTTTCGTTACACGTGGCGTCTAGCTCGAAATCTACAACACGACAGGGACCCTTAATAGTTATCCTATCCTTGTTCTATCTTAAATCCTAAACTCTAAATCATAAAAACGAGTCTCGTATATTTTTCTTTCTATCTTTCTTCACTAAACATTTCACGACAGTGAATTATGGCATTAAAATTTCATAGGATGTAATTTTCTTTAATCTATAACTCAAGATGGATTAAAAAAATTGATTAATCTATCTAACAAAGCATGTTATCCTTTGAGTGTCTATTCATTCACTGCGTTGTTGTACGAGGAATAATCATTACCTCGAAAACAATTGTGACAGAACTTGTGCTAATCATCTCTCACGTCAGTCGCTATCTATGGTTAATACAAAAATTTGACATACGAAGTTGAATCAACATAAATTTCGTTCAAATAGAACAAACAGATGAAAATATAGAGAATAAAAAGTTTGTGTGTTTTTTCAAACCAAATGGAAAAGGAATGATGTGTTCCAAATCTATACGATTGATTTTAACCGGGTAACATATGAACGATCACAAATGTTTGTGACTACCAAAATTCATCTATAGAGAATAAGAAGTTTGTTTGTTTTTTATTTATTTATAAAGATTATCATTGTCTCCATTTGGAACAAATTACCATAATTCATCTTCGTCCATGGATCAAGCGACATTTTTCACATATTTTCCAAATGAGGCCCATATTTTCATATTTCCATATTGGAAGAAAATAAGTTTTTTGAAATTTTGTATTTCAAACTGCATCCCTCCAAATATATCAAAATCCTCCAACGTCGAACGAATATATATATTTTCTTTGAAACATAGTACAATTATATGTAACTTTTGTAGAAAAGGTTTTCACCGTGAGTCAACATTCCTAACAAGTATTACTCCACACACTGATAAAATTTTAGTGATGTCTATCATTGATAGATATTTTATAGCCACAATTAAAAGATTTCGAAATCCAAATAAATAAAATGTCATTATTTTAAATGATAAAACTGTTAAAAATATTTTCAAACATAGAAAAAATTCGTGATCTATTATTAATAAACAATGACATTTTTTTATATCTATAAATAAATTGACTCATTTTTCTATATTTTAAAACAATCTTAATTAAAAATACGTGGAATGAGTTAGAGGAAAAAACCAAAATTGAACGATAAAATCAAGTGTATAGTCATTCTTAGGTTTCGTTTGGAATTGATTTTAGATTTTCCTAAAAGCATAGATAAATTTTAATAACCAAAATACGTAAGTATTAATTTTATCACTTAAAACTAAGATTTATTATATATCTATTAAAATAATTATAAATTACTATACATACAATAAAATCAACATTAAGTCCATTTTAGTTATTATATTAAAAAAAAACCGACATTTTCAAATGAATTTACCAAATGCATGTAAATGTAACCAACATATTCTAAGTGTAAAGCTCAAATTTACCAAATACCATTACTCTTCTTATTAGAGCTATTTCAAAACAAAACAAAACAAAAAAACACACAGTTGTCAGCAATTTTTTTAAAAGTTACGTCAATCCGAAATGTAACCTTATTCTAATAATTTGACCTAATAATATTTTTTTATCGTCGTTTTTGTAAAAAAAAGATTATGTTTTTAATTATGAAAACTTAGAACTTTAATGGACAAACTAGATAATTATATAAGGCATAACCTCAATGAAGAGTTAAGTCATGAATCCAATTCATAATAACTACCATATGAGATTTAATGAACTACGAGGTTTATAGACACTTAAATGTTATAAAATTAGACAAATTTTTTTTGTGAGATTAATCTAAGAGAGTGTAAGATGACCTTGACGACCTATAAATATGAACAATATATATATATATATATATATATATATATATATAAATTGATGTTTAACCATTTAAATTCATGTATATGTTGATGAACACATATTATTATACTAATATAGTTTTGTACTAGAATTACATATATAATGACAAAAGTAGATATGAAGTAGGCAAAAATTATGTCACGGTCAAACTAAAATGAGGATAATAAACTTGAATAAAATAAATGTCAAATATCAATTTACACCATGAACTTCAAAGTTTGTATCAATTTAGACATAGAACTAATAATTGTATCAATTTAAATTCAAAATTAATAGTTGTATCAATTTAAATTATGAACTTTTACAAATGTATTAAATTAAACCCTCAATTTTTATAAGTGTATCTAAATAAAACACAGTGAATAGTTTAAATTGATATAATCACGTAAGTTTAGGGTTAAATTGACACGTTTATAAAAGTTCAGGGTTTTAATCGATACAGTTATTAGTTCATGGTTTAAATTGATACAACTCATATAGTTCAAGGTGTAAATGAATATTTTTCCTAAAATAAATTTTATAAATGTATAGATAAAAAGAGGATTAAGAATCAAGCAAGGTTCCAATTCACACCGTCCATGATCGAACTCCCATATTTCATCCTTCCTAAAAAAAAGAAGAGAAGAAAAAAAAAACAAAAGAGTCAAGTTTTGTTTAAACTTAAATATTATATCAACATTAATTTGTACGATAGACATTACGAATTGTATTAAATTATAAATTAATAATTATATCAGTTTAAACTTTTATGATCTGTTTGCCCCGAGAAGTTTGGACTTCGGAGGTGTTGTCTCTTTTTCGATTTGCCCTACCACACTTTGGTTCAAAATCTTGCAAAGACTAGAGGATGACAAAGGCTTGTCATTCAGAGATATTCTATAATTCCATTCGATCCTAAAGAGATGCAAGAGATATAGACTTTAGAAAAATTCTATAAGACAGTTTCCTTGAATGCTTAAAATTCTGCCTAAAATGCAGTTGTGGGCCAAACCGGGTAGAGAAAGTGGTGTTGGGCCTTTAAGATACAGGTTCGCCATGGTCTTCTGGGCCTTTAGAAAAACAAATGGGCCATTGTATCGGCCATCTTCGGCGTTGGGCCATAGAAAATTAATGGGCTTGTTTTTCTCCACAAAACATTCTTGTTCATTTTTGAGTTCCACTTTATAGTATATCAAAACCATTTGCAACTATGTATTCTAAAGAAGCTAATGAACGTTGGTCATCTCCTCCCTATGGGTTGAAATTGATTCACATATCCTATCAAATCTCTTGGTTGAAAGAATCGTATACACAAACAAAGATCCAGGTGTTTGTAGATTATATTTTGTTATATTCAATGTTGTGACTTCATCACAGATTTTTCTTGATTAATCGTCACTGAAATTTTGTTGTCCATGAGTTTTGCCCATACTTGTAAATTTTGTCATTAAAGATTTGGTTTCACGTAGTTATACTCTTTGGATAGATTCGATCTTGTGACATGACATGAGTGGTTCTTAATTGCTTCGACTTATGTTATACTAAAAAAATTTGAGTATCATGCGCAAATGTGTAACCATGGTTCTAATTAATGAAATACTATTTCTTGGGGGAGGGGGGAATAATTAAAAGAAGTTCTTAAAACGATTAACACTGGGGTACGAATCGTAAATTACGTGAAATGAAAGGGCTATTAGTGAAACAAAACTCCGTTCGCACCATTTCCCGCTTCGACTTCTCTTCCTCTATAAATGCAGTGCAGCGTCTCAATTCACGACTTCTTCCTCACGCCATTACTGTTTCTCTCACTCAGGGTTGTTCTTTCCATTTTTTCTCATCCTTCTCTGCTACTTTCTTCTTCAATCTTTGCAACAATGGCGGAATCAGATGTCCAGAATGGAGGAATAGTTGAAAAGACATTGAGTTTCAAGGCTTTTAAGCCGCAACTGCTTGTGGAAGCTCCCAAGGCTACCGATGCCGTCGACTTCTACAAGGCTGCCTTTGGCGCCGAGGAGGTTAACCGTACTATCCATCCCAAACGTAAGGCTGACCAAGAAACTCCAGCTATCCTCTCCGTCGAGCTCCGTGTTTCCGATTTCTCCCTCCTCGTCTCCAATGTTTTTGACGATTCTGCTTCTGCGTGAGTCTCTCGTTTTCTTTCGTTTATGTGCTTCTTTCGTAGAATAAAACGGTTGCATGTGTTTGTTATGTTCTGTTTCGTTTTTTTTCTTTGCCTTTAGATTCACACTGTTTGAATATTTGTAGGCTATTCTCTTTGAAAGTCTCTTTCAAATATCTGCTCTAGATGGTGCTTTAGGAACTTGTTTAATTCGTTTTGATTTCCTACTCTGCATGTCCATTTGCTCAGTGTCATTCAGCAGATCCACCGTCGTTCCATTTGGTTCTGTTATTTTTCAAGCATATATCATGCATTACGTTTCTACTTGTTATGCCTTTTTTCTTCAGCGAAAAAGTTGCCGAATCAAGAGTTGTTCTGTTTCTGGAGACGGAGGACATTGAAGATGCTGTATCAAAGGCGGTGAGTGCCGGAGCTGTGGTAGAGTCTAAGATTGCTGAAGGTGATGGTCCGTACGTGGGCAATCGCGTCGCCAAGCTGAACGATCCATTCGGATTTACTTGGCTCATCGGTACTCCGGCTAAGGAAAGTCCCGTCGGTGAAGTCTAACTCCTACCTCTTACCTAACCTCCCCCGTAGTTATCTCTTTTGATTTAATACCATTGCTTTAAGGCCGATTTAACTTAGGTTCTCATGACTGTCCTGTTACCTTTCTGTTTGGCATTCTGTGAAGTGAACGCTTATGAACGTTTTTTCTTTGTTTTGCTTTTATTATTAAGCAGATTGCCTCTTGTTTCTTTTCTTCTTTTTTTTTTGTTGTTTTGTTTATAATGTCTCTTTTTATCAACATATGAGTCCTATATTCCGTCTTTATGGTTGCAATATTTGGAATAGATGAAAAGTTTTTGTGGCCATAACCATTGCTCTACTGCAGAGAGTGCGGCTTTTAATGGATAATGTTATTTAATGGAAGGAGTGCTTGGTTTTCACACAATCTTCAAGAATCTTTTGATATTTAAAAAATGAAATTGCTCGGCCTCATTCTCAAGAACGAAGGTACTTTTGTTGCTGTTTAACATTAATCGGAGAAATTGATAGGATTGACAAGATTGAAAATGGACATGAACGGCTTTTTTTTTTTTATTTTGGGTGGTCCAACTTAAAAGGTGGAAAATAGGATCGTACCGGATTCTTCTTGACTTCTCGTAATGTGGTGCAGCAATGCGTGGCTGAAATATTCAGTGACTGTCGTGTCGTTCATATGCCATAAACTTCTCCTTTTTGGACCGACGGGTTATTCGTTGGACGGAGGCCCATCGGGGTTTATTGCCCAATTTTTCCTTCTACCGAGGAATGTTTGGTGTGTGCCTTTTTTTTTTGTTTTGTGCATGAAGCTGAGCCATGACTTTTTAATTTTGTTTGTTTTGGTTGTTTAATTGTATGAGATTTTGATTTGTGTTTCCTGAAATTTTATTTGGGTTTTGTTTCCTTTAAATGATGATTTATGTTGTTGTTTGTAGTAACTAGTTGGACGTGTTCGGGTGAGTAGTAGTCCTATCCTAGTTTATTATAGTTGAGTTATAACTATAATAGCATGTGTTTGATATGTTAATTATTTTAATTTGAGGAGTAAAACAGTAAACGTCATTGCATAAAAAATAGTAAATACCAGAGCAATTGATAACAAAATGGTATTTAGCAGGACTATTTCTGTGTTTTTTTAACTAAGATTCATAGAAAATACGAGAAAACAGGTTCTCATTTTTCTACAATTAAAAACAAAAAGCAGAAGGGTTATTCCAATTATTATTTTTTCTTAAGAATTGTCTTTGGTCTTCCTCCGGGGCCTAGGTTGTTTCGAGTGGGCTAAGCCATAGGATAGGGCATTTGTTTACTTCTTAGGAATGTAAAATAAAGTAATAAATCTTAGGTTTTATTTTCATTCTCTCTTTTTTCTATTTAAATAATTTAATCATTTTTTTCTACTTTTTAGAAAAATCATGGAGGGAGATGTTTCTTTATCGTTTTTAGTTGCAAATTTTAGATTCAACTCTACGAGAGATACCGTCATGAAGTCTATCATTAGTATTATAATTTAGTAATAATAGATTTTTATCAATATATAGATAGCATTCTGTATGCGGATTTAGGAAGTTCTTCATCTCCCTACCACAAAATGAAATTAAAAGTTACTTTTTGATAAAATAACTTAAAATCTTGTTTTTGTGTAGTGGATAGATGAGAAGCATGTAGATAGTAGATACACCTATGGGTGAAATTCATGTGAGACTAATAGTTAAAAACAAAAAATGGGCTTTTATAACAATATATATTAATTGACTTCTATGTATTACAAAATCTATTACTGGTACCTCTTATCAGTGAGAGTATCGAGAACATATTCTATCTCGAATCAGTGGTATGTTGTTTTAAGCTCAGGTTTTAGATAGTTGGATTGCAGTTTAGTTGTTTTCAGTTCTTATAGTTGTTTTGAATAATATATTGCGTTAAATTACTTTGAGTATTTTGTTTAGTTAAAAACGAATAAGATGGAGAAAAACAAAATTGGAGGAAAAAAGTGAGAAAGGGAAATAAGGATAAAATTATTTGTTTGAAATTTATAGGAGATGGAAAAGATAAAATATACTTTGGTTGTGCATTGTGATTGAAATTTGTCACTCGTAACAGTCTTGTTCGACGATATTTTTTGGAAAATTTAATTTGTTGAATTTCAACTTTGTATTTATATTAATGTATGATCCTTCAATGCTTCCTTAAAAAAAAGGACTTTAATTCTTAAGTTTGGGAGATTTTTTTTGGATGATTGACTTTTGGGTTTGATGATCTTTTTGCTCTTTGGGCTTGTTATTCTCTTAGAGGATCGACCTTTGGACTTGTTGATCTTCTTAGTTGATCGACCTTTGAAATTGTAGCTCTTTTTGGATGATCATTCTTTGCCTTGTTGCTCTTCTTGGCTTGTTGATTAGCTTCGGTAGACTTCTGGGCAATCGATTTATGAGTCTTTTCTTACGTTTGAGGAGGTTGAATCTTTAGTTAGTAGGTTGTGAAGATATAGTTAATTTGTTGAATATTCTAATCTTTTGTACTTCCAATAGTCGACTTTCGGCTCTTCATAACTTGAGTATCTTAGTCTATTCAACTTGAGAAACCTTGGTCTTCAACACTCGAGAACATGAAAGTGTTGATTTATTGGGTGCTCCAAAATTTGGATCTTGTGATCTTCAACACTCTAATCTTGTGAGCTTAAGTATGTCTTTTGATCTTTAGAGCGTTAATATGTCTTCTGATCTTTGAAGATTCAAAGCTTTTGTCTTTAGAATTTAAAAGATCTAGAGTTTCAGACATCAAAACTTAAGAGAAGTTATATTCTTCGTACCTTCATAGCTTCTTCATTTAGAATTTGATAGCTTTAGAGTTTCGGTGTTCAGATTTAGAGAAGAGTTATATCATTTAGATTTTAAGAAGTAGTCTGTCTTTAGTTATTCCCACCTTCTTATTTTTCTCTCTCCTAAAAAGAGAGGGGGTTACGCTTCTATTTATAGAGATTTTTATTGGGCGTGACTCAATTGTTTTTGGGTTTGGGCTAAAAGTTGGGATTGGGCCAAACCTTTCCAAGCCCAAATTTATGCCATGGGCTTGAAAGGGGTGGGTCCAATAAATTTTAATTACTCTGGTTCAATTTAATTGGCTGAAATTTCTATTTTTATAAATTTAGGATTTGAATTAAAATATATTAGTGGCAAACTCTTTGATGAAGAAAATAATTAGTTTGAATCCCACAATTATTAACACCAACAAAATAAGGACAGAAAGAAGGGAAATAAAGGTTTATGAAAAGCAGATTTAGTAAAAGAAAAAGAGTATTCTACAAAATGAGACATATAATGAAAATGAAAGGACAAAATTTGAAAAATAGATTCGGAAAAAAATTTCAATGTTAACCAAAAATGATAAACAACATGAAAAATACAAAAGAAGATAAAGTACTTTTGACTCTTGACTTTTAAAAGAAAAAAAATATGTTGTATTTACAATCTGGTTACTCCAAAAAAAAACCATTAATTAAATATTTAACAAATAAGAAGTTTAACTTTTAGAAAGTTCTTTTAGTTTTCAAAACTTAACTTGAATCTTTTAAAAATGTTGAAATATCATTTTGATCCTTGTACTTTTGGCTTTGATCATTTTGGTCCATATATGTCTAAATTACCCACACAACAAAAGCAATCAAACTAGTAGGGTTGGCAATGGGGCAGGGCGAGGCTCGTTTTCTGTAGTCTTGAAAAAACTCCATCCACATCATTGCCTAATTCCCACCGATCGAAGGCATGCATGGAACATAATTGGAGAATACGAGGCCTCGCTAAAAAACGGTTATCTAATTCAGATCCTCGTGTAATATATTTTTTGTTAGACATTTGTGATTGTTTAAAATTTTAAATGTTTGAATAAAATACGGCAGACATTGTTTGTCATTGAATTGTTAATAAAACAATTTAATATCAACCATGCATATTATATCCATATATAAACATATATCTGCCATACAAATAATAATTTTAACAGAAAAATAAATAGAAATAGCTTTTTACCATAATTATTTAGTTAAACAATTACTCCTCAAATGGAAAATATAATTACTAATTAGGTAACACTAAATAATTAACTTTTGGAACCAAACATAATGATTTGAAACCAATTCTAAATATATGAAAATCATTTTTAAGAGTTTGATACAAAACATAAATTTGATTGTTTAAAAATCAATTTCAAATTGATTTTGAAGAAATTAAGTGATAAGTGATTTTTGTTAAGTTGTTGACCATGAATCACTCCTAAAATGGTTATCTAAATTCTCATAGCTAAAAACCCACCAATTCTAAGTTTTATTAACTCCTTACATTCCACAACTTTCCAAACCTAATAACTTCACTATTTACCCAAAGGCGGGAAATGATTGGTTATTATAGACGTAAGGTATCGTAGTTTGGTTATAATAGTTTGTGTTTGGGGTGTAGATTATTTTAGTTTGGTTTATATTAATATTTCTTTAAGGTAAACTATTTTAGTTTGTGAAGAAAATAGGAAATAATGTTGATTATATAGTTAATTGAATACTACAAAATAGTACTTACTGCAACAAGGAGAATTATTATAGCCTTAAATAGTCACTGCCCCAAACAATCTATGAGTGTATCTTTAGTTGGTCGACAAACATTTACAAGAATGTCTAAATAAACTCTAATTCTGAGGGGATGTTTGGCCCATTGACTTCAGAAAAATCACCAAATATTGAATAAACTCCACAAAATTCAATAGTATTTACTAACAAAGCTCACACGTTCATGGAGAAACTCAAAATTAACAACGGTACACGCCAAACACAAACTTTCTAACTCCAACCAGACATCATAACTCAATCAACACTTTACCACAAAATCATTTTCCATTAAGTATATTTGCAACATTTTAAGAAAACTAATTTTGCCAAAAAAAAAGAAGTTAATTTACTCGTACTATCAACTTCAAAATCAGAGTTCAATATTCTAGGTCTTATATATATATATATATATCTATATATATATGTATATATATATAAATTAATTAATTAGTTAGGGTAAGGAGAAAGAAAAGAG
>JBBPDJ010000017.1:3479181-3499104 GCA_037974625.1 Cucumis cinereus
TTTTTAAATATGGAATAAAAAGAATATATAAATTAAATAAGGAAGAAAGATAATATATAAATTAATTAGGGAAGAAAGAAAATTTGTGGATTAAATAAGAAATAAATATGAATTAATTTAAGGTTGGAGATTTTTTTTATTTAATTATGAGGGAGTCGTGGACGGGTCCACGACTCCAGTCATCCAGTCCACGCTCCACGTGGGACGTGACTGGACAAAAGGATCGTGTACCGGTACACGACTTCCATCAACAGTAAAACAACCCTATTTTTTACAATAGTTTGGCCAACTACCTCCTTTTTGTTTTTTTTTTCAACCCTACCCCATTTTTGTCATTATTTTCAAAAAATTATATATTTTTGAAATTAGCCCGTTGATTTGTATAGAAAATTATTTTAAATGATAGAACTTTTGAAAATATTTATAAATATAGCAAATATTACAATATATCTTTGATATACTAAGATAAATTTTTATCGGTGTCCATCATGATATAGATATATAGTAGTCTATCGTAGTCCATTGTAGATAGATTGTGATATTTTGTAAAAAAAAAATTCATTCATTTTGCAATATTTGAAAATAATTTTATATTTTATCTTTTTTAAAAAAATTGTTTTAGAGAGAAAGATTAAACTATTCCAAAGATTTTTTTTTTAAAAAATAAAATTCAAAAGAAAAGATCATTTTTCTTTAGCTGAACATTATGTAGGGCAGAAGATTCAAATATTTGAACTTTGGTCATGTTGATGAGATCAGAGTACTATCATTAATTTATATCTTTGATTAACAAATAAATTTCTGGTTTTTTTAAATAATACATCAAAGATTAAAAAATTAATATAAGAAAAAGGTTTAGAAAAATATCAACAGACAAAGTTTAGAATGTGTTGTATCAATTAAACTTTCGAACTAATAATTACATCAATTTAAACTTATAATTATTTCACTTGATTTCAATTATGTGCCGAGTCATAATTATCTCAAAATTTTATCAAAGTAACAAGAAAAATTATCACGTAATTATTTAAGAGAAAAATGGAAGAATACAAAAAGTGAAAACCACTCGATGAAAAGTCGTTAGTCAATGTTGAAGTTTTAGAGATTAAAACGAAACTATAACAAATTGTGTCAACTTTGAAGTGATTCACTTAAAACAATATTAAGATTTAAATTAATATATATGTATATCTTTAGTACAACAATCACGAAGATGAGAGATCGAATCTTCAACTTCTAAAAAATATAGACATATCAATTACTGTTGGATTATCGTTGAGTTAAGTTCATTTTTGTAAACTAATATAATCATTTACCTTTGAAATGATAAAATTTAGGGTGTTGACTTATTCTTTCATTTCGATTAGTCAAAAGTAAATATGTCCCAACCTAACCCTCAAACTAGGAAATTGGAAAGGAAATTTGATACAACACAATGGAAACAAAGTTTGGCTTTGGAGATAAAAGGTTAATTTTGTTTAATTTATTATTATTTTTTTTAAATTATGATTAGTAGTGAGGTGAGGTTAAACTTAAAACTAAAACTTTAGGTCAGGAGCACCAAATTAGTTAATTAATAATAATCATAATTGAAAATAGGAAGAATTCTAGAACACAATTACGAGTGTTAAAAGAATGGACGTTGTGACACTTTATAAAGCAACACAAATAAAGTAGAGAAAATGATCACAAAAGCCATTGGAACTTACCACCTACGTGTGCTCAAGAAAGATAAATTTACTCCACGTAGAAAAAATAAATAATCTTTTGTTAGACAGCGGACCCTCTAAATATCTACACGATGGTATGATATTTTTCACTTTAGGTACGCACTCTCATTACTTTGTTCATACCAATGGAGATAGTTGTTATCACATGTATACCTACGATCATCCCTTTATCTAACTGATGTGGAACTCTAGTCTCCTCATTCCCAACAATCCTTCCTTTGAACAAAGTACCACCAAGCCTCCTCACAAATAGTCATTCGTCTGCCTAACTACTCTATCTACGCCAACTCCTTTACCCAAAGCATATTGTGCCTATCCAATAGAGTTCAACGACACTTGAGGATCTTACCAGCATGGTTAAGTTAGGGACATGTGATACCACTTGTTAGGACAACGAATCCTTCAAATATCTCCACAATGGTATGATATTGTTCATTTTGAGTATACACCATCATGACTTTGCTTTTGACACCATTCCAAAAAGTCCCATACCAATTGAGATAGTTGTCCTCACTTATATATATACCATCATCCTCTTATCTAACCGATGTCGGACTTTGATCGCATTCCTAACATCTTTAAACCCTAAATATAGTCAATAGCACAAGTCTAACAATAATATCAATTATTATAATATTTTAAATATTGATTCTTACCACCATATAAGGACCCACCTTAAAAACAACAATTATATATAAAATCAAAATTAAAAAAGGAGAGTGAGAAAATACAAGACTAAAAATAATAATATCATATTATTAAAAGACTTTTAAACCTATTCATAAAAGACTAAAAATGTAATTTTTCTTTAATAAGAAAAAAAAAAAGAAAAAAAGAACTTTCACAGAACACATATGGTTGGGACTTGGGATATTTAAAAAACTTTAAACCTATTCATAAAAGACTAATAATACACAATGTAACAAGTCCCAATCTTATAACCATTAGATGCAACAAATGGTCATAAACATAAACATCCAAATGGAACAAATTTTGTGGTAAATAATTGGGTTTGTTTTGTGCAATGTCAACTACAACTTGGAATCAAACATCGTTTGTTAGAAGGTGTTTCATTGCATGCCTAATGTCGTGTGGCTCAATCACTTCAATACCACTTGATAATGAGAATGAGACCTCTCAAATCAAAATCAGTTGATAATGAGAGGAGTAATTCGTGTATTTTCAAAGATTGTAACGTTTTCTATCTTTTATGGGTGAAATCTTCATTTTTTTTGTTCTCTGACGGGGTAAAATCTGACCAAACAAAAATATGACTATTACTCGACATTGAAAAGCAACATAAAAACTCTTAATATTGAAGAAGAAGCAAATACATAATGTAACATATCCGCTAATCTTGCTTATAACCATTAAATGCAACAAAATGATTATAAACATAAGATCGAAATGGATCAAAGTTTGGGTCTGTTTTGGGCAATGTCAATGACAAATCGATATCGGACATCGCTTTGGACAAGGCGTTCCATTGCATGGTTGATGTCTTGTGGTTTAATCACTTCAATATCACTTGTAATGTTGTACTTTCCACACAGATCCATCATCTCTTGTGTCTCTTGTATTCCACCAATAATGCTTCCCTTCACTGTCCTCTTCCCTGCCAATTTTGAAGGGTTTTTTTTTAGACAAGTTGCATAAATGACATTTAAGTAAAAAATAATAGAATATAGTACAAAGATAAAATAATTGCACATATAGCACAAAAAATAGTAAAAGGCTAAAACACCCACGTCCAACTACTATTTCAAAGGTTTCTTCCCGATTTGTCAAAATTGAAAACTAATAGCAATAGTTGTCATCACTAATAGTTGTTATCACTGATAACTTTCAATTTAAAAAATTTGCTATCAATTGTTATCTTTGATATCGTGTATCAATGATAAGACTTAAAATTAAAAAATAAAAAAAGAAATCTAGCTGATTGATCAATTTTGCTATTTTTGCAAATATTTTATCTTTATGCTATATTTTTAGTTTATTTTTAAAATTGTGCTATTTGCTATAATTTTCCTTTTCAATATAGACCGAAGAACTTCTTACACAAAATTCAATTTGAGAGCATTGTCATTTTTGCCCCTAAAGTTAAAAGATTTGATCCTATACCTTAAATAATAGAAAATGTTATAATTTTAAAGTGTCTAATAGGTTCCTAATTTGTAATTTTGTGTTTAGTAGGTCTCTAAACTTTATAAAATGTCCAATAGGTTCTTAAACTTTCATTTTTGTATCAAATAAATCCTTGAATTTTCAATTTTTGATTGATAGTTACTTGATCCATTAGATATAATTTTTTTAAATTCATAGATTTAATCAACTAAAAATTGAAAGTTTCAAAATTCATTACAATACAAAATCCAAAATTATATCTAACAAAATAACCCATTTTTAAAAATTTCTAATAATATGTTAGAGACATTCAAAATAAAATTTCACGAATATGTAAAAGACAAGTTTTTTAAAGTTCAAAGACTAGGAGGCGCAAATGTCAAGATTTTGAAGCTAAAACTTGTAATTTGACCAAAAAGAAAGGAGCAATACTTTAGTGCATTTCAAGATGCACCTATCCAGAAAAATTTCTAATACTGCTATTAATTTATTAAATATTTATTGTATAGATCCGATACAATTTTTAATAGTTGATTAGATGGTTGGCAATAAATTGAAGTAGTATAGAAATTTTAGAAAATGGTACAAAAATTTTGTCACGAGCGAAATTAATAATTTAAAAAGTAATACGAAAATTTTGTGACGTGAGAAACTATGACTTTTACCATTTAATAAGATGCAAAAACAAAGTAGGTTGTACTCCAAAAAGGCACCTACCCATTTCCAAAAGAAAGTATATATTAAGAAGAAATGTATGTTTAAAATATTTAGGAAAACCTATTTTATAAGTATTGAAAATTTCGTTGACCGTTGACTCCAATAGAAGAAAGTTAGGAATATTGTAATAATACCAAATATTAAAGGAAAAGAAGGCAATTGAATGGGCTTGTCTGGAGCTCCCACAATGGACAATGTCCCATTCACTTTTAGCAGCTCCAAGATTTGTCCAATGCAATGCTGTGCTGACACTGTGTCCAATATGAAATCAAGCGTCCTCTTATAATTCTATCATTCACAACAAACAAACAAACAAACAAAACCCATTAATTGTTTTATCATCACTTCAACGATCACCAAATTCAAGAACACAAACTGACCTGCATTTGTTGAGAATCTTTACTGACTATAAACTCGTCAGCCCCAAGTCGTTTTTTAGCTTCTTGTTCCTTTGAAGCAGAGGTACTGATCACTGTCACATGGTGTCCAAACGCCTTTGCAAATTTTACTGCTATATGGCCTAGCCCTCCAAGCCCCACCACTCCCACTTTCTTCCTCGGTGAATCGATCAGACCGAGGTCTTTCATCGGCGTAAACACGGTTATTCCAGCACATAGCAACGGCGCTGCTGCGTCCATTGGTAGGCTCTCCGGTATGTGCACAACGTACCTTATTTATTTATTTATTTTAATTTAGACATTTTCACAAACACCTTGCTTACGAGAAAAATGGGTTTTGTTTATATGTAATATGAACTCACCTTTGATCTGAAACAAACATTTTGGAGTATCCCCCGTATGTTATGCTGCCATCCCAGAAAATTCCATTGTATGTAAACTGTAGATGTTCGCAGTAGTTCTCTTGGGAATCTTGGCAGAATTCACAGTTCAAACATGTAGCGGCTATACATCCAACTCCCACTCTGTCCCCTATTTTGAACTTCTTCACATTGTTTCCTACTTTCGTGATCACCCCTGTCATCTCATGCCTGAACACGAAGCATAACGTAGAGAATATCAGACTCTGAGTTGTTTAATCTTTATTAGGATCTTAATTTAAGTGGGTGTGTTATAGTCAATTCAATCTTTCACTCATGGACAAATCTAGGAAGGATAATGGTAAATATTTTGCTCTTCCTTGAGAAATGACATCAATAAACTCAAGTTCGAAGTAGTAGACGAAGTGTTTGAGAAAATGAAGAAGAAAACAGAGGGTGTACTGTAGTACCCGGGAACTACAGGATACATGGTGATGCCCCACTCATTTTTAGCGTAGTGAACATCGGTATGACATATTCCACAGTACAAAATCTCTATGGTCACATCGTCGGGGCCGTTTTCTCTGCAGAAATTGATCAGATCAGACAGCAATTGAAAAAGAAAGAGAACAGAGATCATAAAAACAAAGGTCTGTATTACACACCTGCGTTTGAAAGTATATGGAGTGATCTTGCCAGAAGAATCATGGGCTGCCCAACCGGAGACTGTCTGAGTGTGATTGGAAGTGGTTTGAGCCATTGAAATCGAAGGAGAGAGAGAGAGCGAGAGAATTAAAAATGGTGGATGGAGATGAAGTGATGAAGATGAAACAGAGTCCCCCGCATATTTAAAGCCGTCCAGTGACAACCACGAAGTTCGTTAGAAATAAGTGTGAAATTTACACCCCCAACTTTTCTAATTTTGTTTATATTTATGAATATTTCCATAAATATCGAGCATTTCACACTCTTAAGTTAAAATAATGATTTATAAAATTATATATATAAACTCAAACGTTAAAGTTAAAATTGCAGCATTTTGATACTTAGTGACTAAATTGAAACAAAGACCAAAATTTAAGGACTAAATATGACATTTAGGGTTTAGGGTTTATACACTAAATAAAAATCAGACCTAAAATTTATGGACAAAAGATGTAGGCTCCACTATGAAATACGTAATAATTTAATTGTGAAGGAGAGATTCATCCGTCCAATTGTGTTTGATTATTATGTGGGATCTATACCCTTTTTTTTTTTTACTAACTTTCGATAATTTACCCTATGAATTTCATTTCCTTTGCAATTGAAGCCCATTACCGTTGATATATGAATGTAAACCTACTACGCTTAGCTCAAATTTTGTATAGATTAGTAAATTTGGCTTAAGTTTCATTATATTTTTCATTAATAATTAAATTATCCTTATTGTTAGTTTTAGTTAAATGGTAATAATAATAATCAAAGTAGTAATTGGCATGACCTCTCATATTAGAGGTGAGAAGTTTCATTCCTACCCTACATCCTAGACTTCTATCAATCTCTATTAATGATATACTTGTATTAGATAATAGTATCAACATCAACGATAGACTTTTATCAGTTTATATAAGTGATAGACATTGATAAACTTCTATAAGTTTTTATCACTGATAAACTTCTATATGCGTCTATAGTTAATAAACTTGTATTAGTTTCTATCACTGATAGACTCTATCAACGTCTATTTGAACCGTAAATAATGTACAATTTTTTTTATTATAATTTGTAAATAGTTGGGTCTATTATTATTATTATTTAATTAATTAATTGAATTGAATTTAATTTAATTTTTACTTAACTTGATATTGTGGATTTGATAGTCTAGCAGGGTTTTAGTTGGACATTTATTAATTAAACAACAACTTTAGTGGCAATTGGAGGATAATTGAGTGTAGAGTAATGACCATATCATCATTCATCATTTAACCTCTAATTATGGACATTACTTTACACTACTAGAGTAAGGCCAAATATCAAATTAAACTATTACATTTTAAAGTAATTCCACCATTGATTCTCCTCTAATTTTATTTAAATGGCCAATTATAATTAATATATAACATAAAGTACATAAAATTTGAAAGTGTTTTGTTGCTTAATTCGAAATTATAACATTAAACTAATTCAGAGTCGAATAAATAAGTAGATTTAGAAAGTGTTTAGAGTGTAGAGTTAGTCATTATAGTCAGTAGAGATATTATAGTTTGTGGATTATAATAATTTGTATTTTGAGTGCAAACTATTTTAATGTGGGTATGAAATATATAGTAAACATTGCAAAAAAAAAAAATGATATGTAGGAAATAGTTAACATTCTAACATATTGGAATTTAAAATAGTAATATTCTACTTAATTAGAGGCTCAAACACTCCTCACCCCACTAGCTTTAAGTCCGTGACCTAAGAAACTCCCTCCACTTCAAGTTATAACATACGATTAAATTAGTTTGCACCCCATAAACAAACTATTATATTCCACATATTATAATAACTACGAATTACAATGACTAATCAACCCTCTGAATGCCAATTAAGGAGTGTTTGAAGGAGCTGAAATGTAATCAGGATTATTAGAATCATAGAGGTATTATAATACATATCAAATTAAGGACAAAACAAAAATAGAATCGTAGAATGCGAAAACGATAAAAAGATAGAGTTTAATTGAAAACCGCCGAAACAAAATGAGTGTAATATTAGAATTCAAGCTCAAAATGTTGGATCCAAAGCCTCAGAGAGTGGAAAAGCAGGTTTATTCGTTGAGTTTTGGTAGGAATAAATTAGAAGTCAATTATTATTTGTTAGTGGTAAATTACAAAGAAATAGGAGAGGTGGTATATATATATATATATATATATTAATTGATGGGTATGAATGCAAATAGTTTGTTGGGGGTAATTTAGTCAATTATGGGTTTGTTTTTCTGTTGAAACCACGTAGGAATTTCGGCATAGGAAATTGAGAGACATTGAGGGCTTCAAAGGTCAATTCGCACTTATTTCCGGTCAATTTACCAAATTGACAATAATATAATAAGAAAGTGACAACCAATTGACTACTACCAGTTTCCTGGACGTTGAAGACATTGCAGGCGTGTTTAAAAAATCCGATTATCCCAAAAACCTAATTAACTCAACCTAACTCGAACCAACGGTTCAAATTGAGTTATCAATATACTTGAATTGGATTGGATTTAAATAAATAAAAATCTTATGAATTGATTTGGTCCATGGATTCACTTCAAATAAAGTTATTTTGTATATCTATATATCCATAAAATCATAATAATTTGAAAAAAAAATATTCATATATGTTAAATATGGGATTACATGTTAAATAAAATAAATATTTAAATATTTGTTAGAATAATATATAATTGATTACTACGAGGAATTAAGTATGATTTAGTTTTAATATTTAAATTTATGAATCTAATTATATAACTAATAACCTATTTGTAATCTCTAATTCAAATCTTTGTCTTTTAAGTTAAATCAATTATTTATTTGATTTTATAAATCTTAATTTTAAAATTTTATTTAAATAAAAAATATTATTGTAAACAGAAATTTTATCCAACATAATGCTACACACTTTGCAAAAAAAAAAAAAAAAAAATAGAAAGCATAAAAAATAGTGAGAATAAAAAGGAAAAACGAGAAGAATTACCTAATGAAAAACTTGCGTGATTATTTTCCTAACCTCAATTTAGATTTAGAAGAATAAGAAGATTTTTTAATGCTAAGATTTAGATATGTATAATACATAAACCGTTGATTAATTAATATTTTGTGTCTTAACCCTTTTAGATTTTTTAGATATATACACAAACTATTGATTGATTAAGATTTAGAAAAACTACCTAATGCTGTAATAATATTTTGTTCCTAAGATAACTATCATGGATTGATCTAGTGGTAGTAAAAAGTCAATGACTAACTAAGATGTATCGTATAAATATATATAAAAATAATTAAATCAAATTTGTTCGAATAACATTTTATTTATTATTTAGAATATAAATTTAAATAAATACTTGAGAAATTTAAAAGAAACCAATTCAAATATGGTTGGATTGCAAGGAGTTAATTTTTAATGGCACGGTCACGGACAGAATATTCAAAACGACGTCGCCAAAGAAAAAGAAGGAGGGGAACTGGAAGAATCTTGAAAACCGGTGGACCACATGTCGTTTTGTATCGGCCCAAATAACTTTTTTAAGTTCGGGCCTTGGATAGTGGACCATTTGGATCCGAATCTGGAAGAACCACTCCAACTGACCAACACCAAAAAGAATTGTATAAATTAAAAGTGAATTTATTATTAATTCTTTTAATAAAAATTAATTACACTATATGTCATCATTAAATTCGTGTCATTTAATGACTTTTTTTATTTTATTTATTAACAAATATCGTATATATTTTTCTAGGATTACTATTGGTGCATTCTCTCTTATTTTATAATTTAAATATTAAAAAAAGTTTTTTTTCTTTTTTTTATGAAGGATATTTTTTCCAATCATTACAAATTTGTCCAATTTTTGTTGTTTACGATTTTCTGATATCGACTTAAAATATAGAATTTTCAAATTCGGTGGATTGCATTTAATATAGAATCGTGGTTATAAATCTTCATTTTCATTTTTTAGAAGTTTATTTTAAAATTTAGTTCATATAGTAAAAATCATATCAAACTAAATATAAAGTTTATTTAACATAATTTTAATAACCCATGGGAAAGGGTAAGAAAGTAAAAGAAGTGTTTGGCATGTCAAATTCATTATTTAGTTGGTAGAGTGACATAATAATTAATGCATCCCAAATTATGGACATCTTGAATTTCATGATTTGAAATTGTGATTGAAGTACTATATAATAAATTAAACATAATAATTTTTTAAGTAATTATAATTAGCTGTAATTATCATTTACGATATTGTTTCTTTTAAAGTTAGAGATTTAAATCTATTATCTATTTCTATTAAAAATAAATATGTAAAATCATATTTTTGTAATTGGAACAAATGAGAGACATACTAGATTATGTACATATATTTTTGGTTTAAATCCTATTTTGGTCACGTTGTATCTTGTTCTATTTTGGTTCCTAAAAGTTTGTTTTAGTATTTGAACTTTCAAAAATTGGTTTATTTTGGTCATTGTCGTTTGAATTCCATTAACTATTTCACGGAGTGATGATGTGACTTCTATATAATTAGGCTATAGATTAATTGTATTACTGGATAAATAATAAAAAAAAATTGCTAATTTATTCTATAAACCTTTCATGTCAACACATAAAAATAAATCAAACACGTTTATCAGATAAACTGAAACGCTAATTTAAATTTCTCACATCGCCTTCCAGACTCTCTCACCCTTTACTGTTTTTTTGTTCTCTTTTTAAATTAGAATAATCTTGAAATAAATCATAAATAAAATAAAATAGACTTGACATATTGGTGTTGAGATAGGTAAAATAAACTAACAAAACAAAACAAGTACAACTGGTGTATAAAATAAACTCTACGAAATTGCAGATAAATATTTTCATGATGAATCACACTCTCTCCCCCTCTCCCTCTCCAAAACCATAAATAATTGTGAGGAAAAGAAAAAAACACCCCAATGAATTACAAAATATTTCAAACTTGAGATACTAAAAATTTAAAATGAACTGAGAATGTGAAGTAGAATGCAAATGTGCAAAAATAGTGACGAAATAAAAAGTTTATTCAAATATAGAATTTTATATATACTACGGATATAAATATAGATTATTTGTTTGTATATAGAAACTCCATAATAGTGACATTGTTCGTAATTTTGATATCCCACATGTTTTTAGAAAAAAAAAAAGAACAATTTAATTTTTAATATAAATATCATGCCACATGGAGATAGAAAATGGTATTTCTTTGTTGTGGTCGATTTTACTTTCTTTTTATAAAATTTGATTGAGACTTCTATTTATTAGATAAATTTATCCCATTAAAAATAATTAATATGTATTATAAAAGGTTTTAGAAAAAAATACAAAAATTTATTACACTTTGAATTTTATTTAAATATTTTGCTTGTTTCACTATTTTTAAATAAATATTATAGGAATTAACACAAAATATGAATATTTCTTATTTTTAAATATAGGTCTACATTTATACTATCTAAAATTAATAGTCTATGACAACTTTTGAGCTTTTTAATAATTGATTACGAGGTTATATCATATAATTTTATATTAAAACTTTAAAAACATATTTTTTTTGTTTATATGCAAAGTTTGAAGATTTGATTGTCTTTAATAGCTCTTTACTTTTATGTTTTTTTTTTTTTTAAATTATTTTATTTGGTTGTAGATATATAATTTTAAATTTTTGTTAATAGCAACATTTTTATATTTTTTCGTTACTAGCAGATTCACCTATTGATGCTCGTATATTAAAAAGCTTGAAGACGAGGTTAAAGAAAATTTTAAAGTTGCTTAGGGATTTATAATAATTTCTTATTATTTTTGTGTATGTTCTTTTTTTTTTTTTCTCTTTTCAAATTTGTCGTAAGATCAAACAAATTCATACAAATTTGAAATAAAATTCAGAATCAAGAGGAAATATGGTTGCAAATTGAAGGAGGTTTCAATTGAGAAAAAACCATTACCAAATTTTATATAAAAAAGAAAACAATAAAATTTTATTTTCTTTAAAGTTTGAAATAAAATAATTAGCATTCAAATCAATTTAAAAGTTTAATATGGACAAAATCATAACAAAATAAGAGAATAACAAAATTATCATTTGAAATATATTTTATTTAAATTAAAGTTTGAAATTGACAATATATTCAAATCATTAAAAAAAAAACTAAAAGATTATTATCACGAGCTTTTTAAAAAAATAATTATTAAAAAATTATTGGTTTAAATCAAAATTTTAAAATAAGAGATAATCAAATCATCAAAATAATGATGGAAAAAAGATCACATTTGAGCTCTAACTAATATCTATTTCATGTTAAATAAATATTTTTTTTTCCTAAAAAATCAATGTCTAACTAATTACTTTTTTTTATAAAAAAAATCACATTTTATCTTTAACTAATATCTACTTCACCTAAAATAAGAGAACTTTTTTATATAAGAAAAACACATTTTATCTGTAATTAATATCTACTTTTTTTATAATAAAAAATACTTTTTAGAAAACCACAATTTATCCCTAGTTAATATTTTAAATAAAAAATTATTAAAAAAATCACATTTTATCTCTATCTAGTATTTGCTTCATATAAATATATATATATTTTTAAATCATAGCATTTTTTTATATTGGTGAGTTTATAAATTTGTGAGCCAGTTTACGACCAGGCCAACCCAAAATAGTTTAAAACAATCTCTAACTAAAAAAACTTATTTATATATGAAAAAATACCACATCTTTTTTTAATGTATGTTATTTTTTAAATAATTTAATGTAAATAATTTGTTTTTTTTAGTTTATTTCCGATAACTTTTTTGAGTTTTTTTTGAGTTAATATTAATTAGTCCAAATCTATCAAAATTTATTGTATTATAAAAATGTATATTTTAATAGAAAATAAACAAAAATTTGCTTTGTCTATTATTATATAATTGGTTATATATTAACCATCATTTAATACATAATTTATAAAATTTTTTATGGTATTTAAAAGTTTTTACCATTATAAAAGTATATTTTAAAAGATGATTTATTAGTAAGCTAATAAGGATATATATTCAAAATATAATATTTGTTTAAATTAGTATTTATAAAAACCAGCACTTTAAATGAAAAAAGAAATATCAGATTTTTATAATAAAAAAACTAAAATTTGATCATATAACCAATAATAAATAAAATAATAATATTTTTTTTAAAAAAATTAAATATAATATTAATTAGTCCAAATCTAGTGGGGGAGAATCTTAGTATACGAGAATCAAGTGCCATGCTATGACGAGCAAATTTCTATTTTTCTGTTAAAAAAAACAAAAAAAAAGAAATTAAAAATATTATTATTAATAAAAATTGAATATCTTTTAAGATTGAGGAGAAGATAGTAAATTACGATAACAGGAATTCAAAATACGTAACAAGGTCAAGGTTACGGAATAAAAGTGGGAATTAAAAACGGAGGAGGTATTTTGGGCTTTTAGTAATTTCCAGTTTTCTTAACGAAAACCTGGAAGGGTACAATCGCTTTTCTGAGCGAGCCGCTCAGGAACGGAGAGGAGAAGCCCGCCGGTTTCGATTTTAATGGGAGAGATCCATTGATCTCCGTCGAAATTATGCATTCGAAACCCTAATTTTTTTTTGTTCAATCCTTAGTATCCTTTTCCTATTGGCCGTAAGGAATATGTTTTTGATTTGTTGATTGATCATAGTTTGAGGTTTTCCATTGTTATGTACTGATCAATCTCTCTCTGGATTTTTTTTCCCTTCAGTTTTTTGTTTCGTTTTTGGATACCGAGTTACTAAGGTTTTATTGGAATGGGGAAGGCTACCGATTTTTCGTCTAATCATCGTTCGCCAAGTGGAACTAGTTTTACCGGCGATAATACCAACAGCTCCGAGTTCCGGCGGAAGAATCTTCAGTCTCCGTGGGCTCAAGTCGTCCGAGGTGAGCAAGAATCGATCTCACCCGTCGATCAGTCCCAGCTATCGTCGTCTTCGTCATCGCTGTCTTCGCTGGCGGTTTCGGCTACAGAAACCCCTGCTCCTTCCTCACCACCGTCAGATAACTTTACGTCTTCCGAGAACTGCGACGCGAATGACGGTAATGCAACGGCTGCGTCGAAGAAACAGGCTTGGAACAAGCCTACGAATGGCGTCGTTGAGGGTGGTTCTGTAATGGGGGCAGACTCTTGGCCTGCTCTTGCGGAATCCGCGAGGGCTTCACCCAAATTAACAGTTGATTCTCCTCCGAAGGCTACCGTCGAAGTATCAGTCCCCCCTTCTCAGGTTTGGTGATGTTACAACATGTTTATCTCTTGAAAAACGTTTATGGATGAATATTGATGAGATTAATAGGATTCTACAATTGTCTTTCAATGGCGTTGTTTTTGTTATTCTTTTTCATGATACTGAAACTCTAGTTGTGTGTAGGTTTTATGCTATTGAATGTAGAATGGTAGTACCCTACGTTGGGAATTTTGATTTCCCTTTTCCTTCGCTACTCTTCAGCCATGCCATTACATTTTGTAACTGTCTTAATAGGCCAAAGGTTTCCTCATGGTTTAATGGTTATTCAATGTCAGTATGCTTTTGCATGATGTAATCTATCTTGTGTTTTGTTACCAGGGACCTATCAATGTACCTCCTCAGCGGCAAGCTACAAATAATGCCAAATCGATCCCGAGTCTTAAGAATCCAGTGGTTGCTCGGCAAAGATCCTCAAGGCGGGGTGGTGGTGGTGGTGGCAGCTCAGTGGGAGGGCCTGCACGAGGCGGCTTTTATCGCCCGCCACCTCCACCACCACCTCCCCCACCACCTTTTCCTCTATTTCATGTTCCTGCAAATGGTTTTAATATGATACCAGCAATTCCTGATCCTTCTTCAGGAGAACCACTGTTCAGGAATAATTGGGATCCGCGGGCTGTTGCAGGCTTTGTGCCTCAAATAAATTTTACTACTGATCACCGAAACTTCTTTCCTAGGGGGAATTTAGCTCTCCATCCCCGTGGTGACACTCACTACCATAACAATCGTGGGGGAAAACGTGGTCAAGATCGTGGAATGTATCTTAATGCTCGAGATGCTCATTTTCAGCAGCACAGGCCTCATACTGGAGGCTTTATGAGGCCTATACCACCTTTCACCGGTCAGTTTCCCCAGGGTGTTAGACCTCATGTGAATCCTATGGTTCCTCCAGGTGGGTGTCTTTCTAGGGACTAACGATGACAGTGGCTGTATAGTTTTTAAATGTTATCTTAATTTTCATCCTTATTTTGACCAGAGTTTGTCTATGTCCCTACATTGCCCTTGGAGGCTTACAGAGGCGGCATGCCTTTCATGCCACGTCCTGCAATGAACTATCCTACTGTAGATCCCACTCTATCTGCATCAATAGTTAGGCAGATTGAATATTATTTCAGGTAATATGGTTCAACTATACGAAGGAACCACTTGGTTCTCGGTTGTTAATTTAATCATTAGATTACTGATTATAACTGTGCATTCCTGTCTATTGTATCCGCAGCGATGGTAATTTGGTGAAAGATGATTATTTAAGGTCCCAGATGGACGATCAAGGCTGGGTGCCAATTTCTCTGATAGCTACCTTTCCTATGGTAAGTTCTGATGATAATTCTGCTGTTCTTTATAAGATTAAAGAAAGTTAAATATACAAGATGTAAATTTTATTCATTAACAAAATAACTTATTATAGGGGTAAGAGTTTATTTTGTAATTACATTCAATATTTAAAGATGTGTATATGGATAGTTTTTCAAGTTAAGAAACAATGTAAAATGAGATGAAAAGCAGTTGTGATCTAAGCTCAAGAAAGTTTGTCAATAGGAACCATAGTTCTTTCTAGCAAATCATTTTTAGCGTTAATTTGGTTTCCTTAACAATAATTCTGGAGTTTGCTTGTTAATTTATCAGATAATGTGTTCTCTGTCATTCAATAAATGGTAATTCCCTTCTGTACGTTAACTTTTTACTGTATCAGAAACAAAAAGGAAGAAGAAAAGGTTCCTTAAATGAATTATGTTAAGTGCGGGTACAGTTATATAATTTAGAAGAAAAATCTCTTTTAGCTACTGTGTGATAATATCAGATGTTGCATGATATTGATTCAGACTGCTTATAAAAAAAACTAGTTTTACTTGTGGTTTTAATGAAGGTCATTTTTATGACTTGTATGAAACAACACTTTCTTATATTAATACTACTTGAAATGCTAATTAAATTGTAAGCTTATGGTTAAATTTACGAAGCACCTAGGTTTGCCAAAAATGTTGATGATTCAGTCTTAAAAGGCTTAGAGAATTCAAATTAGGGATTGATTAAAGTCATTTTTTCATACGATCTGATTTTAAAATTACCTGCAAGCAGTGTGGAGGGATTAAAGACAGAATGGTTAATCTTTTTCTATATTTTTTTTGAGTTGATCAATTGGTGATCTCTTGACCGAGTGGAGAATGTATAATTAAATTTACCAAACACCTACCGTACTTGTTTGAGAATCAATTTTATTGGCTCAAAGACACCAAACTAAGGATAATTTGAACTTTGGAGCCACCTGTCAGGAAAATGTGATTTCAAGATAAACCTGCCCAGCTTGAAGGAGGTGGTAGTGTTAATTTTTTTTCCTTTTTAGATTATGTTAGGGTGAGATACTTGAAAGTCATTGTGATCATTCCACTAACTATTTTTGTTCTACATACTTGTAATTCTCTTTCTTTCTAAAGTGAGCTTCTGACTAGAATAAGGCTATTTATTTATACCAGCATTTTTATGTGTTTATACATGCAATCAGTGGTCTTTAGTGGCCAAATGATTTCAATATCCAATTAGGGATATGGATTACATCATGCAATTTCATTTTTTTCACATATTTAATTTACCTTCTCTTACTTTGTCGTTTCTATTGGTTTTTATTCTTTATCCCTCTGTATTAGAAATGAGAGTTCAGTTCATTGAGTAGTTAAACTTGTTCTTATCAACAACAAGACAATGTAAAAGAAAGATAACATATTGTTATACTGCTGGTGTATAGTGGAAAATTTGGGTTCTTGATCTTGTTTTTGGTGAAACCAGGGAGCACAAAGAGATGTGCTACTCAAACCTTGTCATTGATTCATCATAGTCATATCTTTTCTTCTCACTACAATAAATTCTTGAGCATAGCCATACATGAGTTTCTTGTATCTTCAGAGAAAAGGCTTCATTATAGCATTTAATGTACTTTGTAAATTCAAGTTTTTTTCCTCATCCAGTATGTGTTATACTGGTTGAGACTTGTCTATTTTATAAAAATGAGTTTTTATTTCAGATGTGGTTGTTGTGTCTGCTTAAATGAATTTTGAATGTTTATTTTCATAACCCTGCTTTTCTTATAAAAGAAATAATGACACTGCTTTTGCTATGATGATAATTTTGTCCCCGACAAATTTTCTTACAGTTTGTTTAACTTAAACAATAGTTCGTTCAAATGACTTGTATTAAGAAAAAAGTTCTAGGCATTTGGGCAATGAGTGGAGTTTTTAAGTAGAAGAATTGTTTTAGACAGTGAGTTAAAAGAACTCCTTGGGCCAAACATGCCCTCAAATGCTTGCTTGATACAGCAGTTCAGTGGACTATTTAGAATGAATTGAAAATACTATTGTGCTTGATTGCTGCATTCATACCTTTGTTTTTGCAGGTATTGAGTTTGACAAACAATATTCAATGGATAGTAGAATCCTTGAGAGCGTCTACTGAAGTGGAAGTTCAGGTTAGTTTTCATATCCAGCTATGCTATTAATCCTATCCAACATTCCCATTCAATGTATTTTGGGATTCAATCATGAAGTAGTACACTCTCTTTGTTCGTTTTTTGATGACTAATCCGATCTTGACGTCTTTTCCATTTTTTAGTTGTGAATTTACTGTGTGTGTATATATGTATCTAGTGTTGTAAAAAGCAGGGAACGGGTTTAATTTTTCTGCCGAAATTCTTGCAGGATAATAAGATCAGACGAAGAAATGAGTGGAAGAAATGGACAACAAAATCCAATTGGTTTAGAACCGATTTGGTCTCTTCTGCTCCAAGTGGATCAGGTCATGATAGTCTAGCAACTTCTTTTCAAAGGGTCAGAGTGGATGAAGGTATGAACCAAAGCATGACCAGTGATAGTGATCCTCCTAACACCGAGCGTACTACTGAGTTACAATCTTCTGAGTCAGGTGATCGTTCAAAACTTACTAATGGGGAGGCGAATCAGGATGTTCAGACTGATATCTGATCAATTTTGTTCTCCCAAAGGTTCGAGCACTTGCTTGTTTGGAGGATAATGCATGTCTACTTACAAGTGGGTCTGGCTGCTAACTCTCTCTCTTCCTCCATGTGTCATGTCATGCTCATTTTGGTAGTTCAAAGAGGCTAGTTTTTGGGGATACGAAGAATATTTTATTTATTATTCCAAATATAAAAAGAGGAGAAGTTTAGTTTTGGTATACTTGTAGTTGAAGTACATTCTTAATGTTTCTCATGCTTTATGGATGATATTAGTGACTGAAGTATATAACATTCATTGAACACTATTCTGAATCATCAATGACCATTTTTTTGAAAGGAAATGCACCTTCAATTTGGATGGTTGCAAATCTTGGCTGATCTTACCTATGATATCAGCAATTTGGATTTGTTCTGTAGAATAGATTCAAACCCCTTTCATTATGTTATTTTTTTCTTGGATGATTATTACCATTCAGTAAATCAGATTGGGATGCAGTTTTGAATACCATTGGTAGTTCTGTTAAATTAGAGATCTCTGTATTTTTTGTATTTTTTGGTCTTGTCAAAGCTTTTTATGTAGTCATCCTCAGATCGGAAACAATCACAAAAATGACTTCCGGTCGTTGTCTTTGTCTCCCTCCCCAAATTCTTTTTTGGAGTTCTTTGACTACAAAAAAGCTATAAAAGTTCTATCCACCTACTCTGTTTCATAATTGGATTGCTTTATGATTTGCATTTTTAGGATAGATTGTTGCTATAGTAGATTTTCTAGGCTATGACCCATTAAACTGGGAAAAATAATAGTATTGATAATAATAATCTTTTTTTTATAAAAGATTTATATAATTAACACTTCTAAGCAATATTTCATAAATGTCTTAAACTTCCTTATTTTTACATTAGGAGAATTCTAATAATATATTTTTAATCATATTAAACTTTTATGTTATTTTATAAACAATATTCTAACAATTCTAATCATAGACTCACATAGTAGAAATGCCCAGGTCAGTACAGGTATGGCCATACCATACTTGCCAACTCTATACCATACTTGATATATACTCTATTTTATATTCTATTGGATGAAGATATGGATAGATACCGTACAATTTTTGTAAAATAGTAACATATTTGCCTAATCATAAAATATGGTGGATTTAAGACACTGTTAATTTGGCCTATTTAATTAAACGAAAGCTTTCTTTTTTTAATATAAAGAAACATACATGTAATAAATGAACCAATCGGAATAAGGGGTGGTTTGAAGAATAGAAGACTCTCATTTTTTTCAAATTTGTGTTAGATGTCAGCTCATTTAAGTTGTGACAACGACTATGAGAGAAAAATACAATTCTCATTAATTTTGATATTTGAAACTTTATCTTACTTTTTATTCAACAATGAAATTGTAAAATTAGAGTGGCTTTTGAATATATTTCATTTTCTTAAGTAATTTTTTTGTATATATAAATTAACTTAACTAGATTAAAAGTTTGATGCAATATATGTTTACACATCAACACATTTTAACCTTAGCGATTTTGAATTGACCTTTTGACTTAGTTATGTATGTCTGTCTATATATATA
>JBBPDJ010000017.1:3499204-3517577 GCA_037974625.1 Cucumis cinereus
TATATATATATTTCACTTAATCTTTTAATTTATTTAGTGGGACAACTTTTGATTAGGGTTGGCAAGGGCTAGGGTGGGACAACACTCCCTATCCAAATTCCCCGTTTTGGAGAGTTGGGGTGGAAGTCGAAAAATTCCCATGGTTTGGAGATCGGTCCTAGGAAAGATTTCATATCTCTTTTTTTTTTTTTAAAAAAATATTATTATTTTTATTTAAAATAGAGTAAAAATTTAAATTTAAATTAATAATACCAAAATATTTTAACAATTTTTTTATTTAAAATTTAATAAACATTTTAAGTTAATTTAATTATTAGATGATTTTTTTATTAAAAAAAAACTAACAAATAGTTGCTACTAAATTTAAGTAAAAAAATCCTTTAAATATAAAAATAAATAAATAAATATAAAAGTATTCGGGGTGGGGTCAGGGTCGGAGATGGGGTAGGGATACGGGTATCCCTACCCCATCCCGATACGGGGACTCAATTAGTGTCTTCAACTTGACTTCGGTCAAACTTGGGATTTCCTGCTCCAAACGAGACAGATACATACGAGAATTTTATCATCCGTAATTTTGACCATTTCGAAGAGCTCTCAATCTTATAAATGAAGTCGACAAAATGAACGTATTCAACTTATTACTCGATATTAGGATTATTTGTCACAACCATTGTTTTAACTTAGCCAAGTATAAAGGTTAAATTGGGAATTGAGTATTATATGTAAAATTAAAAAGTTTGTGTGTATAATGTAAAATAGTCCAATATTGCATAGAACAAACAAATAATTGGTATGATAAGATCATCATCATCATTATTAATTATTTATTGGTCGGTCTTTTATGGTGAATATTGTTGGAAATTGAAGGTGGAGAATTAATAATATTACCCAAAAAATGAAGTGCCTTCAATGCCCATTAGTGGCGCACCAATACTATCCCACAATAATTCACCATAGGATACATCTAATACAACATTCAAGTGAAGTTTATATATTTTATTGTTTTTTCATTTTTAGGGTAAGATAGAGGTGACCTTCGGACTAAAACTACGATAAATATAACACTGACAATACGATACATCATAAAATACGATTATACACTATGATGTAAACAAAATATTAGATTTCATCGACAAGATTTAGAGTTTGGTACAAAGAACTTTGAGTATAAACATAATTATAATGTTTCGTAGTGTTTTAAATTTATGTTCAAATAATCTCTATTTTGATGGGTACTTCATTTATATATATATATATATGTTTGCTATTTTTAATACGCCGTGTATCTAATGTTTTCAACAACTGCATATTTTCTTAAAAGAATTATTTAATAGTAAAAAATTATTTAAAATATGTTTCTATTTAAATTAATATATTTTTAGAGCTATTTTTAAATATACAAAAATTAATCAAATTATTTACAGAATATAACAAAAATATCGCAATCTATCTACCATGAACTGCATAAATCAATATATACTATTATCTATGTCTATATGTAGTATGATAGACACAAGTAGTAATCTATCTTAATCTATCATGATTATCACATATAAATTTGATAATTTATTATATTTGTATATATTTTCAGAAGTTTTATCCTCTAAAATAATTTCTCATAATACTTCGTAAAGGTTAAAAATATTGGTTAATGTTAATTTATGGTTGATTTTTTTTTTAATAAAAAAAACTCTACTGCCCTTTTTTATATAATTTTTTAAAATTGTTATTATTATTATTCGACAGGGACTAAATTTGATTTATCAAAAATACAAAAACTAAATTAAAATATTTGAAACTACCTTATGAACAAATTGGTATTTTCACTAAATTATAATGGGTGCAAATCTAAGTTTAAAATAGTACCAAATTGAGTTCATTTATGTAAATTAATATATTCATACAAATTTCTTTAGATTAAGATATAAAGCATACGACATTATTTATTTAAAATGGTATTCTTAGTATATCATCAAAATGGTATCTTTAGATTAAAACGTATGAAAAAAGCCCAAGTGAACTTAGTTAGTTGGCATGCCCTTCAATATCTGAGAGTGAGAGGTTAAAATCTTCTAGCGTCCAATTGTTGTACTAACAAAAGAAAATAATAATAAAAAAAACGCAAACAAATTGACTGATTGAAACCATTTTGTTGTTTATTTTTATTTTTGAAAATGAAGCCTATAGATACTATTTCTATTTGCAACTTTCTTCTTTTATATTCTACCAACGGTTTAGAAAACAAAATTAAAATTTGAAAACTAAAAAAAAAATAGTTTTCAAAATGTTGTTTTTGTTTTTAAAATTGGACAGAAAATTGAACCTCATATTTAAAAATATACAAATCATTATAATACATATATTTAATTTTAAAAAACAAAAACAAAATATGAAATAATTATCAAACTGGCTATATTAGATGGTCTTTGTTTGATAAATAGGATTAATTAAAAAGTGAGGGTAGTTTTGTAAAAAAAATGGTAAAAAGGGTGGTTTTGAACTTATTTAGGAGAATGTGGTAGTTTTGTTTTGTTTTGTCTTTATTGCAAAATTTCTTGGAGTTTTAAATCTTATTTAAGGTGGGACCCACACTTTCATTTCTTTCATTTTTTCCTTTTTCATTTACAAAACTATTTACTTTATTTTTTTAAAATATCATATCATACATTTTCTTTTCATATTTTTTTAGCAATGTTAAATTTAAATAGAAAAACTACTTATTTAAACATTTTATTTGTAAACTAATAAATTATTATATATAACTATATAGCAAAATAGTTGATTTAACATCTACAAATATAATAAAATAGCTAAATAAATTTTATTTTGGTATTCTTGTCATTTTGCTAATAACTAATAAATTAAAAATCTAGTGTAAATATCAGAAGTTCTATTTTTCTTTAAATATTACTAATCCTTCTGAATAGAATTAGTGGATAATTATATATTTTAAAAAATATTGAAAGTTGAAACTATACCAATTGAGTTGTGAAAATGTATAAAACCACGAGTATAAAAATTCGATACAAAATATTAATTTGATAGACAAAATAATAATTTTATGTGATTAATAATACTTGCATCATATTTCTACAAAATAATATTTTTATGTGATTAATTAGTGGATTTAAATATTCTATAAAATGCAAAGTAGTATATTAGTGATTGTGTGTTAGATACCAAAATATATTATTTTCTTGTATTTAATTGTTTATATTTTGGTAAGTTTTATTTTAATTTTGGAACTTTTGTAATATTATGGGATTTTATGATTTAATAAACTCACGACAGGCGCCGGCGACCATAAAATTTTTAATTTTTATTTTCCTTTCTCTTTCCCTTTAGGAAAAGAAACTGCTCGTTGTTCCATATCTACATATCTGCTGGAACGAGATTGCTCCCAATGTAAATTATATTTAGGAGATTTTGGAAAGATGATGAAGTAATGGGAATTGGGAGATTGGTTCTTGAAAGTTGAAGATGATATGGGGGAAAAAGGAAAGGAAATGGATGGATGGATTGAGGTGGCTCCAAACTGCAAAGGAAGAGATGGGGGAAAGTGAAGGGGTCTCATGAGCCACAACCAATAAAAGATGGGCAAAGTGTGTTGTGTTTACCTCAACCAAAAAAGGCTAAGTATGGTTGTTTGGAGGTTAGATATTATATAAAAATACGGTATTTGACGTAAGCAAAATGTTAGCTTTTATGTATCTTTTAGGGGTGGATATTAAATCAATTCATACAGATTGTGATACAAATAATGAGTTTTAAGATTAACTATCAATCCAAAAACAAAAAGAAATGATGTTCGTATATTAACATAATCATGAATAATCAATGTTATCTAAAATGCATGTTTAATTAACACTATTATATGTATGGATGTTGTATTAAAATACACACTAAAGCTTATCTCTTGTGGCTAACTTGAATATAATTCAATAGTCAAGCTATATATACCAACTTAATTTATAGAGCTTTGACCTCAGCTAGTTAAGGACGTAACATTCTAAAAATGAGAAAACTTGACGCATATCCCATTTCCACATTCTAAACCTCCATCATTTAAGAACATAAACCCAGCATGAATCCTCAAAACAAGCACATCAAATTCTTAACACAGCTACCAGTGAACTAAACTTGATAGGATTAATAAAGAAGAAAAATAGAAATTAATTAACCCACTCATCACCCATGTAAATTTCATGTGGGTTGTTACCAAATTAAAACAACCATATCAATCAGCTAGCTAGTATGGGTTTGATTGAATCTTATATGCATATCTATATATAAAAAGGAGATATCTTACCAGTTGTGTGATGATCTTCAAAATCTCCACCATGGCCACTGTTATTCAGTAAGCCACCATTTGAGTTACCATGGCGCACTACATGTGGATAAGGGAAAAGCTTGACATTTTGGCAGTGCGCGTGCTCTGATCATGAAACCCACCAACTCTCTCATCGAATTTTTCCATATCCCTTCTTCACCACCAGTTTTCATCTGTAAAAACATATAAATTAGCACTTGAGAAGTCCAAGGGAACTTACTCAATTAGATCAATACACAGAAGCCAATACGCCATGCAAAGCATTTCTTTTTGTGTCTTTTTTGTTTTGGTTTGTGTCATCTTTTTTCTTGTTTCTGAAAATGCTAAAATAGCTGATGCTGCTGAAGATGCAAAAAATGGTGTTTATATCGTTTACATGGGATCCGCTTCTGGCTCCAGGACTGACTTCCTTCGCCTTCATAACTCTGTCAATAGACGGTAACATTAAAATATATCTCAATTTCTTACGCTAATGGACCCATTTCCTCTCAATTTAATTAATTAATTCATCTTTTTTCTAAAGCAAAAGATTGAATTCTAAGTTTAATTTTTTTAAAAAAATTTAAAAGAACTTTATTTGATTTTCAAAAATCAACTTGGTTTTTTTAAGACATTCGTATAAGGTAGATAACAAAATAAGAAATTTAGGAGTGAAAATGGTGTTTATAGGCTTAATTTTCAAAAACTAACACACTTTTTTATAACCATTTTGTTGTTTTTAAATATTCAAAAGAGTTGAGTTATCAGTTGAATTCAAAAAACAAAAATAAATATTAATTTTCTAATCAAAATTTGACTTGATTTTAAAACAATCTTAAAATGTAGCCAACAAAACTTAGAAACCAAAGGATGGAAGTGGAATTATTTGTAGACTTAACTTTAGAAAACATTATTACTAAAGAAAGCCTAAATAATTACCAAACAAAGTCTTAAAATTACAACTACATGATAAGTTCTTAAATTTTAGATTGTGACCTTAACTACCTAATAAGTTCTTAGATTATCAATTATCTAAGAATTTTTTGACAATACATTATAAATTTACTAGACACAAAATAGAAACTATATAATATTAGATCACAATAAAATTTCATCTTAAAATTAATTGCAAGAGGATTACTTCTGAAAAAAGTTTTTTTCTCGGTAGGGATTATCAACCTGTACTAAACTTATAAAATTAATCAGACGTGAAAAGGAAAACCGATGTTGGACTATAGAGATTGAAAAGGCAGAGAGAAATTAAAAACTCACATATTATTTTGTTGTTTCGTTGTGTGGAACGTAGGAACGCAGTGGTACACACATATAAACATGGGTTCACAGGATTTGCAGCTCGTCTATCAGAACATGAAGCCCAGGCCATGAGACAAAGCCCTGGAGTTGTTTCGGTTTTTCCAGATCCAATATTGAAGTTACACACAACTCATTCATGGGATTTCTTGGTCAGTCAGACAAGCGTCAAAATCGACGCCAATCCCAAATCAGATCCCCCAACCTCTTCCTCTCAACCATACGATACCATTATAGGAATCTTGGACACTGGTAATTATATATATCAAACATTAATTATTCTCTGCAGACTGCACTAATAATAATATATTAGTTAGTTCTAAATAGTCACCGGAAAAATTAGGTATCTGGCCGGAATCAGAGAGTTTTAATGACAAGGGTATGGGTCCCATACCTTCGAGGTGGAAAGGTACCTGCATGGTAGGCGATGACTTCACTTCCTCCAACTGTAATAGGTGAGTGTGTGTGCCCACCACAACTGACACTCTGGTTTACTACCAAGTTTTAAAATTTAGTGTTTTTAAATCATGATATTTAGTTTTAGTGTTCTTATATTATGATTTAGTATGTTTTGTGTTGTTTTTAAATTTATGAACTTTTATTTTTCTGTAATCATAAACCTATAAACTCTATTTTGTTATGATAGTTCTGAAAATTATTTGATTTATTGAATATAAATCTAAATCAATACCTCTCTCAATTTTTAAAAAATATATATCAAAATTCATAAACTAATCTTACAATCATAAAAATTTAAGAAAAATCTCAAAGCTTCAGAATTATTTATTTTTCAAATTATTTTTTTAGTTTCGAGTGCTTAAAATGTACTCTTTTAAGTTAAAAAAAAATGTTTTTAAGCACCTTAAAATTAACGCAATAGGCCCTAAATTTATAATTTACCTAAGTTCTACTTTTCTTTTTTAAGTGTCTTAATTATTCCTTGAAAATTTTGTTAATAAGATAGCGTTTGTCTATTATGTTATTCACTACTATAGTATATAATTTAAATATAAATAATTAAAAAATTGAATTATAATGATTAAATTGAAAAAAAAAATATATGCTTCATTAAAAAAATTGAAAAAGTGTTCTATGTTTAAAAAAATATATGCATGGAGATTAAAATTTAAGCATCGAACCATATTTGTGTGAGTTTGACATGTTTGTCGCGCCAGAAAAATCATTGGAGCAAGATTTTACGAAAGTTCTGAGAGCGACGGCATACGGTACCACTCACCTCGAGACGGAGCTGGACATGGCACCCACGTGGCATCAACGGCGGCCGGAAGCGCCGTGGCTAATGCATCGTACTATGGCCTCGCAGCCGGGACGGCCAAGGGCGGCTCCCCCGGCTCAAGGATCGCCATGTACAGAGTCTGCATGGCCGACGGCTGTCGTGGGTCGTCAATCCTGAAGGCGTTCGACGATTCTATCGCCGATGGGGTCGATGTATTGTCCTTATCTCTCGGTACACCCTCCTTCTTACGAAGAGCTATGACGGACGACCCTATTGCCATCGGAGCCTTTCATGCAGTTGAGAAGGGCATTACAGTTGTCTGCTCCGCCGGAAACGACGGCCCCAGTTCGGGAACGGTGGTGAACGACGCGCCGTGGATTTTAACAGTGGCTGCCTCCACCATTGATAGGGATTTTGAGTCTGATGTTGTGTTGGGCAACAAAAAAGTGATCAAGGTAATTCAAATTCCTTCAGCAACTGCAATGAAAATAGCTAAAACCACATTAAATTATTTAAAATGAAAAAATTATAATGCAGGGAGAAGGTATAAATTTCTCTGATCTTCAAAAGTCTCCTGTATACCCACTAATACAAGGCAAGTCAGCCAAGAAAGCGAGTGCCAGTGAAGACAGTGCAAGGTATATTAGAAATGATATGCCAAGTAATTTATTAAGATTTCTTACAAAGCTTTCTGATGAGTTCTCCGGTTGTTACGTCTCAATTTAATTAGGATCTGTTCTGAAGACTCCATGGATGAAGCTCAAGTGAAGGGAAAGATAGTTATTTGTGAAAACAGTGTCGAAGGAGGCGGTTCGGATTGGCAAAGTCAGGCTGAAACAGTGAAGAATCTTGGAGGGGTTGGGGTAGTTTTGATTGATGACAACTCAAAATTAGTTGCAGAGAAGTTTCCTACTCCCATGACAGTTATTAGCAAAAAGGATGGTCCTGAGATCCTCTCCTATGTTAACTCAAGCAGGTAAAAGTTAAAATTATCCTCTGTTTAATCAATCTACATAGAAAGCTTGGATGTGAAGTGAGCTTCAATTCTATATCTTCTTTAGTAGCTTGAACTTCATGATCTTAAATGGCTAATTGAGTTTGAAATTTTCTGAAGGAAACCAGTTGCTACAATTCTCCCCACTGAGACCATAATAAACTATAAGCCAGCACCTGCTATAACATATTTTTCATCCAGAGGGCCTAATCCCGCAGTATTAAACATAATCAAGGTAAAAGGCAGCTTCTACAAGAAGAACGAGGGGAAAGATTATTATATATTAACTTGAAAATTTCAACCTTCATGAAGAAAATTTATTGTTCCACGCCTGAATTTGAGAGTTTTTGTGATGCAGCCGGACATATCAGCACCAGGAGTGAACATTCTTGCAGCCTGGCTTGGCAATGATTCAAGCTCAACTCCACAAGCAACAAAGTCACCACTTTTCAATGTGATCTCAGGAACTTCAATGTCCTGCCCCCATGTCTCTGGCGTAGTGGCCTTTGTAAAATCTCAAAACCCCACATGGAGTCCCTCAGCAATCAAATCAGCCATCATGACAACAGGCAAGGAATTAACCTCAGAATGGAAGAAAAAAAAATCTTCTATCCTTTTTTTGTTGAACTGAACATGTTTACTAATGAGCAATTTTTTCTGAAAAAAATTTACAGCAATCCAAACGAATAACTTGGGATCACCGATGACTTTGGATACGGGATCAGTAGCCACACCTTATGAGTATGGGGCAGGAGAAATATCAACCAATGGAGCATTACAACCGGGACTAGTCTATGAAACTAGTACAACAGACTACTTACTATACCTTTGCGGCCGAGGTTTTAATCGGACCACCATTAAGAGCATCACAACTACTGTTCCTGATGGATTTGATTGCCCCGAGAATTCAACTGCGGACTACATATCCAACATGAACTACCCAACAATAGCAGTGTCTGAATTGAAAGGCAAGGAAAGCAAGAAAGTAATCAGAACAGTTACAAATGTCGGTGGCAATGGTGAAACAGTTTACACAGTCAGTGTAGACGCACCTGAGGAAGTAGAGGTCAAAGTGATTCCAGAGAAATTGAAATTTGCAAAGAACAATGAGAAGCAGAGTTATCAAGTGGTTTTCACCCCCACCGTATCCACACTGAAGAAAGAAGTCTTTGGTTCAATAACTTGGACCAATGGAAAACATCGAGTCCGAAGTCCATTTGTCGTCACTAGTGAGAGTAGTGAGCCGGCAGATTACTTATAAAACAGTGAACACATTGCAATTAACCAGGTCAAAAGTTTGTAATTCTCGAGTCATCTGTTTCAGTTTGGACTATGGTACTTTCTGAATAAACGAAGTTGGTGTTTTAGATGTCTAACCTGATTGAACACCATTCATCTTTAAAAAAAATCATCAAAACAAAATTGAAGGCTAAAGACACTGAATAGAAACATTAAGATTGTCAGATGAGGCTGAGTGATAAATTGATCTTAAACAAGACTGTATTTAAGACTTCCATTTTTGGCTAATGGTGATTGTGGGTAGAAGAGATATACAAGAAAATGGACACAGTAACAACTAACAAATGAATTTCAACTTCACTGAAATGGGGCACTTACGCGAGGTATATAAAATGATAGGGATAAGAGACTTGAATCTTTCATTGTAGTGAACTTTTCTCCTCTCCCTGGTTTAGTTTTCATATCAATTTACAATTATATAGTTTAAATAGTTTGGCAGTTAAAGCATCTCTATCTTAGCAGTTAAAGCATCTTCAATAAAAATTGTGATCAAGGAGGTTTTTCAAAGCTTATCTCCTTGCTCTTAACTAAAACCATTCTCAATATCAAAATAGTGACGGCATCCTCCGGATATTTTCCTCCATTGGCAATGAAAATCCCTCTAATAGTCTAAATATCAGCTCCTAATACTCTAATTCCGTTCATAAAAATCCTCTATACACACCATTAAAATGGAGTGAATCTATTCCCGAGTTCACTTGTTCTATCCCCTTCCATTAAATCACTAATTTCTAGGTTCATCGTCCCAATATTTGTACCGTTCTGCCCAAGCAAACGAGTGAAGAAATTCTAAATCAGTCGAAACCAATTAGGACAAACTGAAACTAAACTTTCTTGCAACTCCTACATCGAAATTCAGAGAGGAAAAATGAACAACCAACTAGAACGATCAAATTTGCGAACACGATGTGACGCTTGCAGTATTAAATGACATTACATAAGATTTACCTCTCACGTTTTGGGATGAGAAACTTGTCGTTACCATTGATCATAATCCATAAGCTTGATGGCGTGAAACTGCTGAGCCACCTCCTCATTCCTACCATTCTTTGAGATCCACAAAGAGGAAAACTCTGCGCTGAGAAAAGGGCGGGAAAGAGAGAAAGGGCGTTTCAGTAATGAAAAATGGTAATAAAAAGGGGTGAGAGGCACACATACTTTCTTTGAGGCGAGAATCCGTACCAAATACGTATCATACCGAATTTGACATTTGATATATATATATTTTTTAATATAGATTTAGTTAATTACAGTTAATATCGGTATGTTAAATTTACCTATATCCTAGTTTTTAAGAAAAAAAAATGTATCTTCACATATCAAAATCATAATTTTTTAAAAATTAACTTATCGTTGTAATCTATCGTATTTGTATCCCATATTTGTACCTGTGTATGTGTAATGTAAATGAAATTTCTAGTGATGAATTAATAAATTTCAATTGCAAAGGTAATTGGATTGCTTTTAACCACGTATATCTAAATATTTTGCAAACTTGATTTGTCTTCTTACCTTTACCATTATTGTTATTGTTTAGATCAATCAGTAATTGTACATTTTCATAATCCTTCCATTATAACAGTAACAATAACAATAGCAATACTCTTGCATAATTTTCAATCGCAGTCAGATTGAGCACCCTCTACTATTCAATCATATTGCATGTTTTGATTACAGTCACACCTGAAAATGGACCAAATAAACAACGTCAAACATAACCGCATGGCACCCACTTACATGGCCTAAATTATTGAAAATGCCATAAGACTGTTACTTTTAATATTGGAAACTGGTTCCATACAATACTTGGGGGAGATTTTGTTGTAACAAAAAGTGGTGACAATTATTGTTTACAAATTTAAAGACATACATAACATTATTGACCACATCATTCATGTAAATTAACGCTCGAATATAAAAATTGGAAGCTAGTATGCAAAAATTGATTATGCAATTATTCTAAAAATTTAAGATAGAATAAAGGGAAAAAACTATGAAAAATATCATATACGTTTTCAATTTTTTTTACACACCAATTACCATGAGAGTATTTATCATTTATATTAATGAAAAATATTTTTGGAACCAATGTCAGATCCAAAACTTTCATGTGAGAATGCACAAATGTATATAAGATCAAAGTTCAGCCCATGAACTTTCATTGTTCTATCAAGTACAGTTAATAACAGATCTCTACTTTGTATCTGAAGTATTTAGTATACAAACCAAATAGATATAAGTTGAAAATTGAAGAACTCATTTAAGAATGGACATATTAAGAATCAAGTTCAGTTTCACAAAAAGTGTAAAGATTCTGACAGGACGAAATATGAATAAGTGGAAGGTAATTATTATAGGAGTAAGTAATTTGAGCGTTTTTTTACCCCTTAAAAATAATTAGATTGGATACAAATAATAGGATTAAAAAGAGTAAGTAAATAGGAAAGTAGAGAATACAATACAACTCTCTGTACATCAAAATAGGCGTGTGCTTTTTAACGAAAGACAAACTCCATTTACAAAACAATAGTATGGAAGCACAACTGATATGAAGTAGTTATTGAAGTTGAAGGCCTTTGAGAGAGAACCATGAACAAATAAAATAAGAAAAGGAAGAGAAAAAAGCCCAATTATTTGGAAACTTTAAAACACAGAAAATAAAATATATCATGATGAACAAGCCATATTCTATGAAACCACATTCCTAGAAGTACTTTGGATGAGTCAGTGAGCGCTAACAAGGAATGGATGCTGGCAAACCCCACACTCAATCGTCTCAGAACCTGAGCTTGGAACCTGGACCTGCAACCAAATGTTTCATATATTAATTAATACGTGTATCAATTCAACACTAAGGCCATGTTTGACTAAAAAAATCAATTCTTTGCAGTCCCACGACTAAACAACTCCTCTATTTCACAACTTTTCAAACTAAACAATTCATACTCCTTGCCTTAAATGCCCTTCAAGTTATCATGCCACTCAGTCAACGACAGTTAGATAAGGGTCTGTGTGCAACAACTTTTTAGGTGCGCAAAATAATATTTTAGAGTGGAGAAGGAAAAAATATGTAATGGGTCACATTTTAGGGCTAAAAGTTAGTGTATAACTTTTGCATTGTACTATATTTGCAAATGCTTTGGATCTTAATTGCTATATTTGCAACTTCCCTAAGAAAAAGTGTTTTTAAGCATGCTCCAAAGTGCATAAATTTGTAGCTTAAATGAAAAAAGAAATGACGATGATAATGACGCAAGGATCAAACCTGTAAATGAACAGTACAAGTAGGGCATGCAACTTCCTTCATCCGTTTCCCAGATCCATCAGACTTGGATCCTGTGGCAGTCAATGGAAGTGACAAAAACATTAATGCTTACTCTCCTAAAGATGAAAATGAATATTCCACAATAAAAACCCCAAAATTGAAACATTGGCATCTAGAGTGGATGGAGGTTGCATAACCCAAATGCTTCAATCGGTCTATTAATAAACGAGCATCTTACTATCACTAGCAGCACATATAAATTATCTATTCCAGAACAAGAAATTACCCGATGACCTTCGGTTTCTCTCCATTTCGTCCTACAATGACAAAAAAATAAAATTAAGAATTACACTGATGCAACAAGAATGGAGAAAATATAAGACAATAAATCTATCACAAGTGTTTTTTTTATATGAATCTTTCTAACAAGTACAATAAATCTATCACAAGTACTTTTTTGCAAGAAAGAAGGTCAAACTCAAGAAATCACAATGCTCAATAAGCAAGAAATGCGGAAAAGCGAGATATAACAGATTACTACCTTAAGTTTTTTGGCAAGATCCTCATGGCTATGCAACCCTGCAGGCTTACTGGCCAAATCTTTGGCATTAGCGAGCCTCTGAGTCACTTCTGCCTGAAAACAAGAAGAACAGACATGTTAAGAACCAACACATTACACACTAGCCTGCATTTAATTAATCACCAGCTAATTCAATACACAACCTGTAATATCCACACTTCCCAAAAGCCCGAGGAAGAATAATAGTTAAAAATTAAAACCTAAAATTCGTTATAGTTGTCAAAGAAGGAAAATAATAGACAGAATGTTACAACTTTTACACTCGGTGAATTTTCCTTCTAGAACTTAATAAACAATCATGGGTTTAATATGCTTCATGTAACATTTACCCCTGAAGAATTTTTCATACATAATACAATTCGCAACATAATAAAATACACACAAAACAATCAACACATATGATAGAATATACCCATACACCAGAAAAAAGTACCAACTCAAATAAGGAAAGAAAGAAACTAAAATATTTTTTTATGAAAACGAAAAAAAAAATGAAAGAATACAAGGGCATAGAAAAAAAAAAAAAAGCCCACCAAAACACCCCCAACTAAAGGAAGGGGTTCCAAGTAAGTAAAATGATAATAATATCAAATAAATCGAAGTTACACATGACGTACCATGCATCTGTCACAAACTCGAACTTGAGGAGCATTCTCCTCAGCAGTCAGAGCAGTTCTACCTTGAGTGCATTTGTCACAGAAAATGTCTCCACAATTTCTGCAGTGATGCTGAGAAAAAGGAAGAAACAATGAGATTCATAAAAAAGGCAATCTAATGAATCTTATTCCATTGTTAATAATTAACAAATTTACCCTTCGTACAAAAGCCCCAAAGTCCGTCCCACAGGCTGTACACTTTGTGACTGCTTCATCAGGTACCTAAAAACGTAAACAGAAAAAGCATGTAAATGGATATACCCTCAGACAATCTTAAAACCAACAAGCTGATAATTTATGACAACTCTGTCAAGTGTCAAGATACCCAATGATCTTTCTCCTCGTTGCCTGGCTTAATCAGATTCACCCAATCAACCAACCCTTTCTTCTTCTCTGTAGCCTGCTCAGACGCCTTAAAAGATTCAGCAGGCCTACTTCTTCCACCCATTTCCTTAAACTGTGGTTTCAAAAAGAGAACAAAACAATGAAGGAACCGAATCAAGTTAACTACCAAAATTCAAAATAACTGAGGAAGAACATATAGAAAAGAGTTCACAAAATTAAAAAGGTGTCAACATTGTCGTGCATGGTGAATCTAAGTTGGAGACCGATCAGTATGTATCCATGATATCTGTACTGTCCAGGCATTGAACAGAAGGTTACCTTAAGACTTTTTAAAACCACAGAATGAATGGACCAAAAAGATAAAGAGCACTCATCAACTATATCTTAATAAGTGATAACACCTCATGTATACATTTATGCATCAAAGAGGTATGACAAAGTCCATTCCTAATTGTCAATTAATGTCTCAAGATCACAAATTGCATAGGTTGTAGCATGGGTAGGAATTCTAAAGAAGAGAGTTAAAAGTGATAACCCTAATTTTTATCTTGAAATAATAAAAGAAATACATGAATAAGAAGAAGAATAAAACAAGAGAAACAGGTAAGGATTACTGGATTATTACCTGTACAGTTGCAGCAGTCACTGTGTCCAGAAGCGTGTTGGTAGTGTACTTGTTTGATTGCAATCTAATACGCCGTGGCTCAATATCCACAGAGCTCTTGGACCAGAAAGCCAGGGTAGATGAATCGTATACCTTACAAATATAAATAAAAACCGTATGGTAAATTCATGGCAGAGTATTTCGAGTAAACCAAAAAAACAAAATCTAGTGCCCCAACTTACTTCACATCTAGTGATGGTTTCAAGAGGATATATCCTTAATGTCCGACTAGAATTTGGATCAAGCATACGAATACCATCTAGACCAACCTGGAAATGATTACAAAAGAAAGTAAATAACCAAGCTCAATTGTTGTCCTAAAATAACTTAATAACAATTCAGCTATTTTGGAGCAAAGAAAATATAAAGAGAAGTACAACAATGACTAAGAAACTCTAATGTGAAAACTCAAAGCACAAATTAAAAAGAACAGGAATTAGATTAGATCAACAACAATTGCATAAATGCAAAGTTGAAATAAATAGTTAACGATTAAAATTCCACTCAAACATTGATTCTTAAGAAAAAAAAATGAGAAAATTTGATGCAAAAGGCAAAACAGCGACTAAAAAAACTCCAATGTGCAAGTATGAAGAAAATCCTAAGAGAAAGTAATTAGATTGGATTGAATACTTCATATTTACACAGAACAGCTTCCCCATATGAAATTAACAGTTCAAGATTCATATTCAACTCATTAATTAAATTATTACTAAAGCGTTTTTGTCGCTTAAGATGCGAAAGAACATGCCACTACAGACCAGGCACAATACTAACAATCAAATTCTGTAGGTTTTGCCTCTAATGCATAGTCATATAGAACCACAAAAGAAAAACAGCAATGCGGGACAATTGGATAAATGAAGAAGTTGTTCGGTAACAACATGACATACCTGACAAAGAACATCCATGGTGCTCTGACCTCCACTTTCAGCCAAGAGCTTCACCCGGAACTTCTGCACCCAATTTTTGGCATCTTCTTGCGCTTCCACCTTAGGGATCGCCCTAACTACTTTCAGTGAACTCGCGGGCGACTCTTTCTTCGGAGGAATACTTATCGGCCTCCCATAATCATCAAAAGCAGGCGCCGCAGCAGACCATGTCGAAGACTTCGAAGCTGTACCGCGGGCTCCATAAGGCTCAACTTTGCCGCCTTGATAAGCATAGACTCCATCGCCATAACCGTCATCATAACCAGAATCAAAGCGCGGTGCCGCGTCCTCCGGCCGCTTACCGTACAACTCCGAACCAAAATCCGACCGGCTTCGACCGTAGCCTCCATATCTATCATCACCATATCCACCTCCTTGATCAAATTTCACCGAACTTTCATATGGGTTTTCATACGACGGGGGAGCCAAAGAGCCAAAGGGAGCGGAATACATGGAGGAGTACGGAGAATTAGGACTAGGGGTAGAATTAGAGCTCTGATTCACGGGAATTGAGGAAGGTGGAGTAGGAGGGGCATAATTGGGAGCCGTCTGATGCTGATCGTAGGTTGAATGATACGATTGCGACTGAGAAGGAGATTGATAAGGCACGTGAGACTCAAACGGAGGGAAAGCAGGTGGTTGAGGAGTGGGATTGAATGTCTGAAGATTAGGATTCGATGACGGAGGATTGTAAAGAGGAGCAGTCGGAGAAGCAGGGACGGGATCAGGATTCTGGGAGTAAGGGGGATAATTAGGGGAATAAGCAGGGTAATCGGAGGCACCATAATTGGTGGAGAAGGGCGGAGCGGAGGCGTAATTGCGATCGGAGGGACTGGGAGCTGGATTAGGGCTTGGATTTAGGGAAAGGTTTTGAAGATTTGGGTATTGGAAATAAGGAGCTGTACCGTAATCGCCGTTCTGCATCGTCGTCGCCGGTGAGAAATTCAAAGTTCCGATAAAGCTTCAGATGAGGGATTTGTTCGAATGAAGTGATGAGGATCCGGAAGTTTCTTTTTCAACGTCACCGGAAATGACGACTCCCTGAACTATAAAAAGAGGTTGATGAAGGAATATGGTTAGTAAAAGGATTAGGAATTTTTCTTTTTTCTTTTTTAATCTTTTTTAATTGTGTAATTATTATTTTTAATATTAGTTTTTCCCTTTTCGAGGAAGGATTGGGAAACATTTGCATGTAAACAAAGCACGGGAAGTTTAGTACACACGGCCCTTCCCCTTTACCACGTAATCTCTAATAAAATATTACTTAAAAACTTTTTTCTAAGGTTGGTCCATCTATTTAGGTTTAATTTTTATTTTTATACTTTTAAATAATTTGTTTTAGTATTTATATTTTCGATTTTTTTTTAAATATATACAAAAATGAAAGAATGATTGTAAATGTTAAAATCGTTGAAAATATTTATAAAATATAATAAAATTTCAGATCTATTATTAATAGACGTTGATGTTAATTTTATATTTGAAAATGTCTCTCCACATATTTAGGTTGTTTGTAATTAATTAACATTTGTCTATCTACTCATTTAAACCCTAAATGTTCAATTTTTTATCTACTTATTTAAAAAAAAATGAAATTAATTATTTTATTGGACAAAAAATTTTATTTTGTATCTAATTGAACTTTAAAATTTCAATTCAATAAATAATGTATGGTACATTTATTTTGCTTTTCTTAAAGGTACAGTACAATATGACCTACCTATTAAATAGAAAGTTAAATTTTATATTTGACAATATAACTAGGACGAGCAGTTCGATCGAAGTCGATCTTCTGACCAAACCGACATCTAACCGATTATAGTCGATTTAGTAAATGTTTAAATTGATCCTAACCACGAAGGAATACAAATGTTTAAGCCTTTGAAATTTTTCAAAAATAATGTCCATCCAAATTTTTTTCCAAATCTGATACCCACCGAACTTTTCCTTATCTCCGACTAATCATCTTTGCTTCGATCGGTTTTGATTCGACTCGCTTTTTGGGTCTATAATGTGCACCCCTAGATATAATAATTAGTTTTAATATTTCTTAAATATATAAGTAAAAGATCTATTGAATATAAACTTGAAACCATAAGAATATATCAAATACACAATAAAACATTTATGAACACATTATACAAATTATGAAGTTCAAAAAGCCATATATTGAAAATAAATGTAGAAGTACATGGACTAAACATCGAATCTAACTATATCATCTCTTAATAGAAAGAAATATTTTGTTATATATATAAATATTTAAAAATGACGTAGAGCTAATAATAAGTTGATCGAGGAATTTAGATTTAGGTTCTAAAATATAATATTTTAAAACGTGAGAGTAAAGGCCTATCCCACTAAGAAATCCCTCAATAGTCAATATACAACGAATGAAATAAATGTATAGGGCAACGCCTAAGACCGACAATCATATTTCAAGAGACCCTATTAAAATTTGTTACTTTGATGGGTTGTCACGGAGAACTTACCTTTCAAACAACAGAAATTATTGAAAAAAATGTTTCCAACTGTGATTTTGAAATTGTTAAGTTCGTCAAAATCACTCCGATATTTAAAAATACCGTAACTAAGAGTAACAATTTGAAAATACAATGACCATCAATAACAAAAGTTGAAAGAAAGTTGACCCAAATGAACTAAAATCCAAAATCCATGGACTAAAAATAGTATTTAAACCCCCCAAAAAAGAATAACAATAAATAATGAAGACAATCCCAAACAAGCCCTTTCCAATTGTTTAACAGGCATGTTTGG
>JBBPDJ010000017.1:3519159-3538977 GCA_037974625.1 Cucumis cinereus
ATAGATAGAATTTTAATGGAGGGTTCAGGGTAGCAATAATTGTCAAACCAACGGTAGAGGAGAAGAGAAAAAGCTTCCCATTCCCTTCCAACTACATCCGAAACAAAGATTAAATACAAGGAGGGGCAATATATAGAATGACAAACATAAAACTTCCTTCAAAACTGAAGGAGGCTATATTTAGGAGAAGAAAATCAGAACAAACAGCTTTAAGACAGAAATTGAATATATCACATTTTTATGAACAAATCAAACCTTGATAGAATCATATCTTTCACCCATCACACCACCTTTCTGTTTCTGGAACTGAATGTATCGAAGTGTGCTAGTGAAGAATGCATCTGGGGCTGGGGCAGGATTTGCACTCGGGGAGTCGGTCTGCAATTCAGTTGTTATTAATTCAATCAAGCCTTGAATTGCAGCATTTGTTATCTGCTGGTTTCCTTTCTCGAAATAGTAGAGGTACCTGGAACACCAAAAACATATATATTCAATTCATATACAAGTATTTGTCCTTTGTAGAATAAGGATGAGAAAACAAGCCTTCTTTCTGCGAGAAATGCGAGTAGAATTTAATATGGTTATTGCATTTTTAGAACAAAAAATATATCTCATAATTTGATGATAACATAATACGTCACTAGAAACAAATACATATACATAGTTACTGGTATTCTATAAGACAGACAAAATACCAAACACATTATTCTTAAATTCACTCGCAGGTATTCCCCAAAGTAGTGTCTATAAAGATATGAACGAGCACATGTGGTTTGTTCTAAGGAACGGACAGCCCCCGAGGCATGTTTACCCTTCAATGAGAACTTACAAGTTAAGACCATTAAGTACACTAATGAATTATCATTAAAATAGTCATCAAACCTTATTAGATAAGAAAAGAAAAGAACAACAGAAAAGAAGAATAAGGAACTATTGATCAAGGATATTATAAATAAGTTTATGATTAGTTTGAACTAAAAAAATATGAGAATTAGAGAACTCTTTGTATAAACAAAAAAGCTCTCAAGTTGTCATTTAAATTTATAATTCTGTTTATTTGTTTACAACAAGAGTTTACAACTTTGGTCATCAAATTTAAATTTAAAATGCTCATTTGACTTCGACCGTCCGTTTTCAGGCACTACGCACTTTACAGAGTTATTTTAAAAGGCAAGATTATATAAGAAATGGATATGAGCATCTGTTAGCATTCCAGTTGAGGGAAAGAATTGTTTTCGACATTTTATATTTTGTCATTAACCATAAAAAGGCGGTAAAATTTTCAGATACTCACTTGTTCAGTATTTCAACAAAAAGTGTGACAGGTCCACTGCTACCCCGTGTAACATTAGCCATCTGTTGAGCAGCATTTGCAATTCGTAGGGCACGCTTCAGGCAAAGAAGAACTCTGTTTACGAGGAAAAAAAGCTGTTATTTCTTCTAAGACAACCAAGTTACCTAAGAGTCAAACATGTTACAAGTTAAACGATCAAGCATAAGGGAAGAACCTCTCTCCATCCTTAATGCCCTCTGGATCATCAACCCAAAAGAGATGTGAGCATGCGTAAACAGCCCTACACTGATCAGGTTTCTTTAGGAGCTTCGCAGAATACTAGAAACAAGGCAGGAAAACAACTCAGGATCTAGACAATAACCTTTGTAAACACTAGAGATTAAGAAATGTAAATGTATTTATACCCCAGTAGCTTTGTGTGTCAAAGTGTCTCTGTTCTCGACACCAAACACATTCATCCTCTGCAGAGTCCCGATAATAAGGTGTATTGCAGTCACTTGAGCCTTAGAATCCTAGATTAAAAATAAATTATGCAACAGATGGAAAGAAAAGAAAGCAAACTGCATCAAGTTTTTGTTATCCAAAGGGAAATGGGAGATAGGGAGAGAGAGAGAGAGAGAGCTTGTTTGTGAAGCCAGATAAGAGAGTGTTGCAAAGTCTATAAAATTAAAAATACATAGATATTGATATTTACCGCAATATCTTCTTCATAGATTATAAATGCTTGGGTAAAGAACTCATACGCAACAGGTTCAAGGTCACAGTCATTAGCTGCCTGAACAAAAGAGGAGAATGAATAGAAGTTAGAAGGGAACTCTGAGACCTACAAAGATACGATCCTTGGATAGGGTGATCAGATCATCAGAATGATAGGATTTGGTATATCACCAGACTGACGTGATTTGGAGTTGTATATCTATGAAAACAGTTAACTACAAACTAGAATGGTGTAAATTCTTTTTTCCTATTTCAGCAATAAAGCATAATGTCTCCTGCCAAAATAACAGTTTATGAGGCCCCATTTGCTAATTGGCAATGGAAACACAAAAAACAAAACATCATCCTCATTCCTATCGTAGATGTTTTCTTCATTAGATTAGTAATTTATCGACTTCAAGTTGAACCTGGATCAGAAGAACGTGACATTCCTTCTTATTCCCTAGTTCTCAGGCCTCTACTACAAATATTTAACAGTTCTTTTTCTCTATTTTACTTTTGTTGCATTATCTAACTTGACATTAAATTGATTATCATGCTAAAATGATCAAACAATACCAATGGTAGTTCTTACTATTTCAAGATACACTAAGTATCCATTTAAGCATTTTAGTCTTCTTATCTTATTTCCAATTGGAAATCTCTATTGTAATCACCTTTAGGTGCTTTGGATTTACCCTTATTTCATTTCTCCAATGAAATGTTTTTTTTATCTAAAAACATATTATTTCAAGATACTATACTGGGAGAGATCTATATTTCAAATCATTGATTTTCGTACCTCAGCACATTCCAGGTATAGCCTTAATGCCAATTCAGGAGCTGGAACAGAGGAAAGAGCCTCAATAAGCTGGAGCCAAAAAAGGAAGCACCAAATTTTATTTCTGAAGCAGCTGAGTGTACAAATACCAAGCAAGAGATTGAGAAAATAATAAAATATAACTTTGTTGAATCTTGACAGTTAAAATTGACTTATCCAACAATAGTCGATAGAATTCAGATGAAGACTACACAACCATGAACTCTCCGGTGATAAATGCAAACCTTTTTCATTTTAACAAGCACGGATTCAGCAAAGGTTTTTCGTAACAGTTTCTACTACATAGCTTAGTAAACTGAACTTCTCTGGCTATATATGGACCCAGCTTTACCAATCACAGATTCAGCAAAGGTATTTCAGAGTGAAAACCCAAATTACCTGATTTAAAATCTGAAATATTTTCTTTGGTGTAGCATGCATCTCTTCTGTCTCATCCCCAACTTCGTGTTGCTCTTCTCCCACCACATCCCCATCTTGATTTTGCAACTGTCTGATTAACTGCAAACATGGGAGAAAATTATGTACAGGTAGAATCTTATAATCAGGCTCGTTAACATGATAACTTGAAATGAAATTCAAGAATAAGCAAAAAGATCATTAGTTAAGATTCCAAGGCAAAAAGTCAAAGAAAGATATATTCAACAAAACCCCAAGACTTGAAACATGAGCAATTATAGGTTATAATACACCAAGATTTGAAAGTCAATTCCGCTACATTAGAATTCTCCAATCACTTGGAAAAAAACATGAAACAAAGCTTTCTTGCATATCAAACAGAAGAAACATACATTGAGCGCAGAAAATATCAGTGGAGGAACAGTGAAAGGCAGGCGATTTGGTCCGCCACACAAAATATGCTTCTTCACGGTGCAGATAATCTGAGATTCAAGAGATGAACAAATTAACAAGGCTAGCATGTCAAAGTTACAATTCTGAGAAATCTCAAACATAAAGAAATATTGAATAGAATAAAAAATATTTATGATTTCTGAGACTGAAATGTGCCTTAAGAAATAAAAAATGTGTTAATAAATTAAACAAAAAATTACCAAGTGGCCATCACAATTACATAAATGCATGATTGATTTGCATATGACAGTTCATTTTAAATTCTCAAAGGTATGCAGAAAATAAATGAAAACATAATCGGATGATGCATGCTATTGCAAGTATCTTCTTGTCAAGAAGTCTTAGTATTAGCGGAAGCAAAAAAGTAGATGACAATTTTACCTTTAACATTTCACTCGGGTCATTGTTATGTAGCATGTGTAGAAGACGGGCGACAGAATTTTGCTCTTCCTTGAAATCCTCTTCGTCAAGCTATTATCAGAAGAAAGGCAAGAAAAACAATTAGCTGGAGACACTTTATTTCCTTTTTGGATCCATCAGTGTGCTCTTTGCCAGGATAAAGCAAGAAAACAACAGGCAATATAGACAGATAGCACATGCAGATATCAAGTGCGCAGAGCGCAGGTACATGAGAGGGAGCATATGTAACAAAAGTATTAAATAAGAGAAGTACAGTGATAGTCTAGAGTGAATTCATATACAGAAAGAGTAAAACAGAGATATAGTAATAAAAAGTTGCACAATGGAAAAAAAATTGTATTTACCTCATCGACACTCACTTCTTCCAAGTCCTTGATAAGCCCTTTAATTAGTTCAAACAACACATCAACCTATCATAGAATACGGTAACTCCGTAAGCATAATCCAGAAGTGGAAAGGTTGATATAGAATACAAAGAAGTGAACAAACCTTGTCAGCAGTGGAAATGCAAGAGTTATTTTTCATAATACTTTGAATAATGACCATGGCCATAACTTTGTTTGTGGCATTGTCCAGGTGGCCCATGACACGAGGATAATTTGAGAGTGTAAGAGCTGTCACAATACCATTATATTTCTCTAATGGAGCACTGAGAAGCATAACTATTTGTTTTGTTGCTCTAGTATCTTCAAGCTTTGGTTGGCTGGAGAGTTTCTTAACGCATGCTCCCTTGGAAAAATTCAAAAGCAAAAAACAATGAATATAGGGATATGTCTTATGAATGCCAGAATTGAGATTTCAACACGAAAAGCACTATAGCCAGTAAACACCTTTATTGTTAGACAAGGTTGGATTGCCAGCAACGATGGCAATGCACACACATAGCAACCATGAAAATTTCTTGGTTTTTCAATCTTTTTGTCTAAATATTCCCACTTATTTATCAAGCAAGAAAACAGAACTTCACAAGAAGTTTTAATCCAGCTTTTCGCTTATTGGATCCAAGCAGCAGCAAAGACCAATGTCCTCATCTTCCAGTTAGTACTTCAATGGAAGTATGGCACCTATGTTACCACATCACTTGCTCCAGACTTCTTAATTTTTTTGTTATTTAAATAGGTAGCAATTATTTCTTCTTCATTTATTAGAATATGAAATATGGAGATCTGTAGAGGAAGAGCTCATCCAAAATTGTGTTCAAATTTGAACAAAAAATATCATCCTTTTAATAAAGTTATCTAAAAAATCTTCTGTTTCTAAATTTCTTCAAACTTCCAGACACAACATGAGATTTGAAATTGCTGTCATTTGAGATTTCTCTGCACAAACCCCATGATTATGCTTCAATTGCCATATGATTACCGATGTTTTGATACTAAACTTTGTTACATTTTTTATCAAGAATGTATATTCAAGTCTACCATGTTCTATGTATCCCTTCTCAAATGACCTTGTTTCCCGATGCTTTTTCAGTACCTCATGCCATGGGGCACAAAAGAGGCTCGTCACCAAACAGTGTGCCTACCATCTAAATAGTACTTTTGGGACCATTATGGCATTGAAGAAAGGCAAGGAGATTACCAATATTTGGTCCACATAATCAAGCCGATCTGGATGAACACGAAGGGTAAATGTCAGAAGGGAGACGTACAATGTTATAGCTCCAACAATAGGCATGTCAACCTGTGCTTCTATTACCTGTCAAAAAATTATGTGGTCAATTCCAGACAAGAAAATTTGCAGTTTCAACATAAAGAACATATGCATGAGACATGCAGAAGGAAGCAAATAAACAGAAGCTTGCATTAAACACTTTAGATGATAGTTGTAATAAGATATTGTATCTCATCTTTAGATAGAGAAAGGGAAACTGAAGCCTACTCATAGTAGCAAGTTTGTCGAGTTGGACCAAACTCATGACTGTTCGACTATTTTGATCTGTTTTTACATTTTTGGTATTTAGATCATCGATGAGATTATAGAATATGCTTAAAACTGATGTTTTACTGCACTTGCGTCCACTTCATGCATATGGTTGAACTGTCATGCATATGATTGAAGTTAATTCAAAGGAAAAGCAAGCTTTACCTTCCCAATAGCATTGCTCAACTTAGCAAAAGCTTCAACATGCAGAAATTCAGGTATTACCTGGCATATGTCAAAATTCAGAAAAATGTAGATGAAGAACAAGGAAAGAGAGAGCACAGTCGATAACTTACATCTGCATTTGAAACAGCATAGTTTGATAACCTATCCATTAATTGAGATAGAACCATCCTGATGTCAACGGTTGCCTATAAATGAAGCTTTTTCTTTGTAAGAAATTATACTTACATTAATTAAGAAAGAACAAAAGGAATACAGGGCGTACGGGAGGTGGGGGTACGAAAAAAGCATTAAAACCTAGCCCCTTCTCAGACTTCTCTAACACCTTGTTATTCCTCTCGGTCCAAAACGCAATAAATAAATTCCAGGAGGCCCCCATTACGCAAATGGGATCATGAGAATCCGTACTTATTTTTTAAAAATTCTTAAGGAGATGATGGAAAAACTATATTTACATGAGACATGCCCAGCTATATCGAGCAACCATTTTTTTGTATCACAAATCAAATATTATTGCCATCAATGACAAGTTATAAAAACCATTAGAAATATGTTCATAATAGTAAAAATAAGATTAAAAATAAATCTTATAGAAAATTAGGTAAGTTATCCACCTGAAGCTGCGGGCAAACGCCCAACAATGTCTCAAGCGTCTGTAAATGGTATTCATCTGGGAACACCTGAATAATGCACTCCATCAAATAGTACTGAGCTAACTCATCTTTACAGTTGACCACCTGTTCATACAACAAGAAGAATGCAGGTAATCAGAAAGTACTGTAATATAAATATTCCTAAATTTTGTTATGTAAAAAAATATTGGGGGAAAGATAATAAAAGCAATTTAGGCAAAACAACGTTGACTAAAAAATTAGAGACCTGCTCCAAGACTCTAGGAAGAACAGTCTGCTTGTACATTTCAAGGTCCACACCCTCTATCTGACTGAGAACATGGAGATTCTTTCCAACCTAGAACAGAAATATGAGAGGAAGGGATAATCTCTTGAAGTAACGTATGCAGAGTTCTCACAACATTCAGAATTCTTACAAGATCTCGAAGTTCGCTTCTCTCTTTTTCCTGCTTCTCTCTCAACCGTGCAGGTCCCTGCAGATGAAAAAGTGCAATTGAAGGCCTGAACTCAGGATCGCCAAAGTGTAGGAATGATTTGCACACACCATAACACCTGCATGGCCAAAAATCATGCCCTCATGGTTCATTTTACCTCCATGGCATGCAAGCACTTTGGTGTCATGCACATACAATGATACAAACACAAACAAGGTGGAAAAAAGTTCAAATGTTCCACAAACCTGAAGCTGAATTCGCACCCAAAGTTTATTCATTTCAGTAAAATTTTGAAGCACAAATTCTACGGCCTCCATGACGTTGTCAGCGTCTCTGCGGAGCCAAAATTACATTTTATCATGTCATTATTATCTTTTTAACAAGAAACCATTTCATTGATGAATGAAATTACATAAAAAGATATAAAATCCATGATGATTATAAAGAGCATTCCCAATTGATCAGAAGGGACACATATGTATATGAAGCAAAAGAGATTTGAACTCTTTCACCAAGAAATAACATAATAAATAACGAGATCAAAGAATACATAGAATGGCTTTCTTTGTCCATAAAAAATATTTGAATCCTCTCCTAGAAAAGAGGAATTAGAAAAAGTATCCCAACTTGTTTCCTGCTTTCATATATGCAAAACAAACTAACATCACACACTAGAAATTGAAATGTTTTATTCCAACCTCCAATGAAATAAACAAGTCATTGTATCTTCCGAAATAACTTTTGCTTATTTACAATACAAAGTAATTCTGATTGTCCATTTTTTCATATGAATGAAATGTGGAGTAATAGCTAAAAGTTTTAAAAATACACGTTCACATTTTAAAACTAGTTTCTATCAATTAAATTTTCATCTGTTGCTGTTCTCTATGAAAACTGTTTATGTCAAAAATTAGAAGTAAAAATGTGAAATAAAGTAATCAGATTCGAGACTGCACATCTGCCTTCAAAATGAAAAGGTAAACAGCTCGGACTAAGCAATCATATTACCCTTCGCCCTCAGAATTAATATCTAGCAATATGTCCCTACTGACTTGAGCTAGATAGTGTCTGAGAAAGAGACCGCGTATTGGATGTTGAACTCCACGGCACATTTCCACGAGATCTTTGAGAACCTCCTTTGCAGGGACCTCCTTAGATTTCATATACACTGACCCAACCGTACAAAGGAGATACCTAGATGCAGAAAAAGAAAACAATAATGAAAAATCCACTGATGCAGATAGGACATAGCAAAAAAAAAAACAAAAATATTGCTATCCAGAACAAGGAACCCATCAAAGGTTAAGGAAGATGATAATGCATCACTAATTAGCATAAATGTGACGCCCTAAGGACGCTAGTCAATGTTCACTCACAGTCTAGGCAATATATTCCCGGCGTGTTGCACGAGTTCATACAGATCGACGACCGTTACACCATGCCTGCTTTCGTCTTTAAAAAATATCTCCAACATCTTCAATTCGTCAAAGGCTCGCATATCTAAGACGACGTAAAAATTAAAAAAAAATATATATATCAAATCTCATTTCAAGGAATCGATCCATTCGTTACACAAAGGATTGATTTATTGGTAAAGAGAAATTTACAGAGTTCGTAATATCTATGGGGTGAAAGCTTCGAAGTTCGAAGTTCTGAAAGCATCTGAGCCGAGTATTTAAGGGCTTCTCTGAGACTGTTCGCATCCTGAGATGATAAACGTCAATAACAACGGAGAAATTAGGGTTTCTTGTCCAATAGAATTGAAGGTTTGAATTTGAAGAAAAAGAGTTGGAGATACCATGGCTTGATGCATGTAGAAGGCATTGTGTTGAATTCCGGCGATTCCTTCGGCCAGCCATTTCTCTTCGTCTTCAATTCCGACCGATAACATATCCTCTTTCTCTCTATCGGAGAAGATCGAAAGATGAAAGAAAGAGAGCAGAGCCTCGCCGGCGATTGAGCCCTTCCTCTTTCTGTTGCAAGCAAAAACTACTTTGCAGCTAATTCAATAATTTCAATTTGACCCCAAAAATTTGCTATAATTACCGAAAGGGAAGTCGTTAAGATGGGTCGGTAATTAGTAATTGGTACGGCTGCCTATTCTGGCGCCAAAGCTTGGCTGATGACTGATGAGGCTTTCGTTCTTTATTCCCACATCCAAACACCATCATGATTCATTATACTATAGTTTTATTATAAACTTTTTTAAAGGAAAAAAAATGAAAGATTTTTGTTCGGATGATCCTTCTATCAAAACGCATTGATCATATTTTAAGTCGTTTGATTGTGATTCTCAATTTTCTCATGACTTTGAGACTCGGTCTTGTATGCACTGCTACACCTTAATTACTTTTTGCATAGTTTTGTTGCGATTTTAAAAGACATCACAATTTTAAGTTAAATACTTCAAAAAAACATCTGGTAATTTTGAAATCAAGACAGAGTTACCAAAAAGGGTTAGCAATACTCACGAGATCGAGTGGCAAAGACGTGAGAAAAACGAGATTCGTAATGGTCTAGCTCATCGAGTCAGGGATTCAACGAATGTGGGTTGGGAGGGACATTCAAACAAATACTTCTACTTGAAATAGGGTAAGTGTGTTATGATGTATGTAAAAAATTAGTTTGCATTGGTTTGTGATGAGCATGTCACTAATTATTACAAGGCTTGAGAATGAGTTGTCCGTACAAATCTTTTAAAAAAAAAATAAGTCATTTTTTTTATAATTCAACCTTGAAAATGTGAGCTCAGATTTCCAAATTTATTATTGAAAATAAGTGTAATTAAAAATTTTATGGAAAGAAACCTTTTTGACCTGGATTTTAGGTTTGATTTCTATTTCGTTTTCAAAATCTTACCAATTTAGTTCTTTGCGTTTGGTTTCAAATAAGTTATTAGATTTTAAAATATTACAAATTTACTTTTGAGTTTTATTTTTATTTTGTCCCAAATTAACTCAATTTTTTCTTAAATACACACCTTCTCGTATTAATATTTTCTAATTAATTTAAACTAATTATGAAATGAAATTTTAAATTTGATTTTAATGGTGATGAAAAATAGTGAAACTCAATTACTTATAATTTTTTAAATCTTTTTGAATTAATTAATATACATTAAACACTAATGGTGCAAATTAAGTATTTGGCGAAAAATCATGTTAAAAATATAGATCTTGAAACTTAGAAATCACATAGAGTTTAGAGTTTAAGGTTAACTATAAAGCATAGATTCTACTTAAATTTGAATGTACGGTGAAAGAACAATCTTAAATTGGATGACCACTTACATTTTAGAGGGGAAAAAAAGTTATGTAAATGAATACAAATTACGTTATAAGTCACTTTACAAAGTAATTTGATCGTTGTAACATTATACTTAAAATCTTCTAAAATCATAAGAATTGGAAAGATGTTCGTTTAAAAGAACACTTATATGATATGATGTTGATGTTCATGCATTGACTTCCAAATATAGAATTTACACAAAGTGGGTGAGACTTGAGAGAAGATTACAGCCTCCAGAGAGATGATTTCATCATATACAACACTTAAACTAACTACTCAAGCGATTGCACAGTCGTTTCATGTTGCAAATTTACCAACTGTTTATAGATACTGTTGGGGTTATTCAGTAAGCTATCATGGCTGCCAATCTCAACCACTCTACCACTCTTGAGCACGGCTATTCTGTTGGCATCGCGGATGGTCGTAAGCCGGTGTGCTACTAGAATTGTTGTTCGGCCTTCCATTAACCTGTCAAGACCCTCTTGCACTTGCCTCTCAGAGGCTGCATCCAATGCACTTGTTGCTTCATCCAGCAGAAGAATGGAAGGATCTTTAAGTATTGCTCTAGCAATTGCCACCCTCTGCTTCTGTCCTCCTGAGAGCTGCACTCCTCGGTCGCCAACGTGCGTTTGATAGCCATTTGGCATTCGGCTAATGAAGCCATGAGCATTTGCTGCCTTGGCTGCTTTCATTACTTCAATTTCTGATGCCTCCTGATTCCCATACTTGATGTTTTCATATATGGTTGTGGAAAACAATGCTGGTTCTTGTTGAACCAACCCAATTTTCATCCTCAGTGATCTCAAGTTTAAGCTTTTAATGTCACGCCCGTCAATCAAGATCCTTCCTGAAATGGGTTCGTAGAATCTCATCACCAATGCAATCACGGTGCTCTTTCCCGACCCACTTTGTCCAACAACAGCGAGACTCTTGCCTGCAGAAACTCTTAGATTCAAGTCCTCAAAAATTGTGATATCTGGTCTTGCAGGGTACTTAAAACTCACGTTCTTGAATTCAATGTCGCCTATGATGTTAGTTACCATCTCGGCTGATGAATTGTTGGAATCTATGATTGTTTTTCGATGGAGGATATTAAAGACTGATCCTAATGCTTGTGAGCCTTTTACAATATCAGGTGTAAGAGCCAGGGTTTCTGCTATTGCCAATGATGTGATTATCAAAACCATGAAAGATTTCATGATGTCCCCAAAGTTTGAGTGTTTATGTTTGATAAGAGTTGATGCATACCAAAGGCCAAGTGCATAGGAACAAAATGCAAAGAATTGGGATATCCCATAGCCAAAACCAGCAATATGACCTCTCAGAAAGGCCTGCTTGTTGGGTTTGTTCAATTCAAAAGCAAATTGACTTGAGATCTTTTCTTCAGCACCAAATGCCGCAACCGTGCGTATATTGGCGATGGCTTCATGTGCTACAGCTGTTGCACGGTTATATGCTCGACTATAATCACCACCAAATCCCTTGAGAAATAGTTGCTGCAGATTCATTGAAAGAAGTCATCAATCTGAGCCAAGAATATGATATGAAATGTCTAAACTTTAGCAGAAAACAGACATGTCTTAATTGTTTTCAGCGGTGAACTTTGGAAGTTACCTCAGTTATCGAAGCTCCAATAAGAAGGGGCAAAGAAGCTACAACAACGGCTGCAAGGCGCCAACTGAATATAAAGGCAATAACAAATGCAGACACAGTAAGCGCTATGTTTTGCACGATCGTCGATATACGATCGGCCAACGCACTTCTGACTAACGTTGCATCGGATGCCAAGATTGATGTCAACGCTCCAGTGTTGTTCTCATCAAAATCAAACCAACCAACTTCGTTGGAAAGGATAGCTGTAATTGATTAATGACAGGCATTAGATAAAATGGATGAAAAAAGAATCCAAGCAAATTGTAACACGAAAAAAACCTGAGAACAACAGCAAACGAACGCGGGCTGTAAGTCTCTCTCCCATTAATGTGTAGAAGTAATGTTGCAGCAGATATATAGGAATGGTGAAAATAGCAACTCCTACGAACATGAAAGCGACGTGATGGACCTCTTCCTTGATTTGAGAATGATGAGGAGAATAAAATGCAGATAGGACATGAGTTATGCCAAGAGCAAACAAAGGAGCTTGAAAGCCTGCAAGAATTGCTCCCATGGATCCTAGTATTGCATATGGCCACTCTGGTGCATTTAGCTTTAGTAGTTCCCAAATTGATGGAGGAGAAGAATTCAACGTTTTCAAATCTTTGTTTGCCGATTGTAACTTAGTCTCTCTGAATGACTTGGAATCTAGTACACTGTTATGAAAGCTAAAAGCTTCTTGAAATCTCGAATATCTGGAACTCCCAGATGGTGATATTATGCTAGAATCATTCACTTGGCCTGATACTTGCAGGCTCACGAGAGCTGCATAGTCACCATTCTTTGACATCAATTCTGAATGGTTTCCACTCTCAACAACCTGACCGTTTTTCAGGACAATGATCGTATCTGCTTCTTGAATCGTTGAAAGTCGGTGTGCAATGGTAATTGTTGTTCGATTCGACATGATTCTGAGCAGTGCCTGTTGAACAATGAGTTCTGATTCTGAATCAAGAGCACTGGTTGCCTCGTCTAGAAGTAATATTTTTGGATTTCGTAGAACTGCCCTAGTAATGGCAATCCTCTGCTTTTGCCCACCTGAAAGTTGAATCCCTCCCTCTCCAACCTGTTAAGTGTTAACACCAACTCTTGGGGCTAAGTTTTGCTCAAATTAAATGAATTTAAAATGAAAAGTTAAGGTTAGAGAAAGCACAAACCTGAGTGGAGTAACCATCTGGTAATTCTTGAATGAAAGAATGAGCATTTGCACCTTCTGCAGCTGCAATGATCTCATCCATGGTTGCATCTTCTTGACCAAAAAGAATATTGGCAGCTATTGTGGTAGCAAACAAGGCAGGCTCTTGACTAACCAACCCCATTTGCATTCTTAACCATTTTAACTCAAGAGACCTAAGATCGTGTCCATCCAATAGTATTTTACCTAATAAACTTCAAATAATTAGTCGGCAAGCCGACATGAGATCAAAGAACTACCAAGGATTGGTCATGATTCAACCAACCTGAAGATGGTTCATAAAAACGTTGAATCATGGAAACAATGGTGCTCTTCCCTGAGCCACTGGAGCCAACAACTGCAACTGTTTTTCCAGCACGTATTGAGAAGCTTAACTTGTCAAAAATCAGTTGGGATCGAGAGGGATAAGCAAAGGAAACCTCAGAAAACTCAATCTTCCCCACTACACTCGACAACGGGACTCCATTGTTAGAACTTGAAGAAGATTCATAATCTGTGTCAATCATGCTAAAAATTTTGGCTGCAGCAACCCGACCTTTCGCAATGGCTGCGAGATTTGGCATAGCTTGACCCAGTGCACTGAAAGATAAAAGACCTGATTTTAGAAGACGAAGTTGGCCAGTCTAAACAGGAGGAGGTACACAAGAATCCAACACAACAACCTCTACTCTAAGTAACGAAATTGCATTTTTCACACACAAATCTTCTGTTTTACAATCACATTATACTACCAATAAAGTTTATGTATATTCATAACAGCTTCCTCAAGATAAGATGAACTTACAATCCACTGAAGATTACATTGATGATTGTCGTGAAAGCCTTCCCTCCATTTGTTTCATGGTGGAGGATGAGTATGCTGGCATACCAGAGGAGCAATGCCCAGGCACAAAACAGAAGACTGTATGTAAACCCCACGCCAATGCCTTTTGCAAAACCACTCCTCTTCCCCATTTTCAATGCATTTTGAAGCGACTCAGAGTATTTCTCCATTGCTTTACTCTCTCCTACATATGAATACACTGTTCGAATCTGTGCAATAACCTGAGGAAAAAGCCAGCAAAAAGTATTTTGCTTGGAAACGCCTTTTCCAAAAACTTTTATTCCATGTTTCAACATCCAAATCAACTTTGTAAAATAAGAAAATTTGTTTACCTCTTCTGCTGTCTTTCCAGCTTGAGCATAGGCAGCTTCACCTTTTTGAGACAAAGTTGACATGATGATTGTGTATGCACCTCCTGCAATGGCAACCAATGGAACAATGGCCAAAGTCAGAAGCGTCAGTTTCCAAACTGATGTAAATCCAATGGCAAATCCAACTATGAATTGGGAGAAATAACGCAGAGCATGGCCTGTCTGTAACAAAAAAAAAAATGATGCTATGCTCAATACTTATATAAGTTAGAACAATCAATCACATACAATCCAACTCTTTCCGTTTTAAGTACAAAAGTTTACCTTGTCACCTATTGCATCTTGAACCAGAACCATATCACTTGAGATATGAAACATTATGTTGCAATCTTTAGCCTCGGTGTCAAAAAAGTTAATATCTTTCTTCAATATCGAATTGAGATACTTCATTCTCAACCTTGCCGTCTGCCTCTCTCCCGTTTGCATCCAAAATGCCACGCCTACAAACAAAGCCTTTATAAGACAACAATCATTAAACAGTTGGTGAGGACTTAAGATAAGGATTCCAGTAAATTCTCAACAACCCTTTTCATATGGGATTTTGAATCACCTATCCATGCTGATGCCAACACAATGAGGCCAAGATAGATCAAGTACAAAGCATTCTGCCAATCCAAAAAAACAGTGTCAAAATATGACGAAGAGTTTGAATCACACAATAGAATAGTTAGATGATGTAATGAACCTCAACAATACGAGAAGACAATCTTTGAGGATGTTTGGACAAATGTCCCAAAGAATCAATCATCCGACCAAACAGAACAAAGAAAACAGGAAGAGCAGCCCCATGAACAAACGCTCCTAAACTTCCAAACACCATCAACAAACAGTCAATTCGATCAGCAGCACCAAACAAACCAAAAAAAGACATTTTACTTGATTTCACTTCTTGCTCCTCCATTTTAGTAGGTGGGTTTTGTTCTAATCCCCCATTGGAGGCAAGCTCCATCTCTTCAACTAGATCAGAAGAACTAAATTTCAGATATAGAGTTGCTGGTGGATGATAGTGTTCATAAATGTGAAGGCCATAATGATCAGTGAGCGAACGAACAATGCGGTGACTCAACTGCCATTTGAATAATGGTATGGTAAAAGCTTGGCATTTTCCTCACAATTAAGCCAACCCAAGAACTCCATTTCCAAATTTGTGGTGAATGGTAAAGATTGAATTTGATTATGGTTGGGACCCAGATTGGGATTTTGGAAGGTATGGTCATGTCATGAATGTGAGGAGCGTTGGAAAAAATATTAAATGGCTATGCCAGTTCTAATCCACTACAAAGAATTGAAGAAATTTTTATGTTTGATCAGACGAAAAGAGTGAAGCTTTTATAACCCATTATTAATGGGGCCTGGGGGAGTTAATACCTGCAGGGAAATTATCTTCCCACGATAAAGAACGTAGAGATGAAGACGCCATTGAAGCCAAGTTATGAGCTTCTAAATTCATCTCTCTTGTGATTAAATTGCTTCATCCAATTTAATCTATAGCACGTTAGATTTGGTTTGATAAGGATTTCGTTTCTATTTTTAATTTTTGAAATTTATACTTGTTTTCTGCTAAACTATGTTTCCATGTTTTTTTTTTTCTTTTCAGAAAATTTGAAAACTGTTTTTATTTGTTTTTAAAACTTGATATGATTTTAAAAATATTAGTAAAGTTGAATAACAAAATAAATATATTTATGGATTATTTTTAAATGTAGCAAAATTGTTGAAAATACGATGGATATCAATCTGACTCTATCACGGTCTACCATTAATAGAAAGTAGAATTTTATTATATTTTAATAATGACATGTGTATAGGGCAGAGATTTGAACCTTTGAACTCTCGGTCAATAGTTCATATCTTAGCTATTAAATTATTTTCACGTAGGTGGAATTTTCTTATAATATAAATTTAATTTAATTGACATAAATGTGTATCCAATGTTGTACTCCAAAGATTTCTCTCTTACATGTCTTAATAATCAATGTTCACTTACTTGTTTTAATCACATAATTTAAAACTTTTAATCCACCTATATAATATGGTTCAAGTTATAAATAAAATGCAATAAACAGTTGATTTTTAGGTCGATGTTCATCAAATTACATTTATCGTATGTTATCTTTATTTAAGTCTCGTTTGATAATCATTTTATTTTATTTTTTTATGTTTTTGAACTGTTGTTTATTAAAAACAAAAACCATGTACGGTTTTGTTTCTGTTTTTTAAAAACAAAGTATTTTTTTAAAAAAAAGCTTATTTTTGTTATTTTCAATTTTTTTTCATAATTTAAAAAAAAAATCTTGTTTGAAAAACTAAAAAATGAATTAGTTATCAAACACACCTGTTTTCTAAAAATTAATTTTAAAAACAGAAAACAGAAAACAACGAGTTACCAAAGAGACCGTTAGTTTTTCTTCTCAAGTTTTTATTAAATTTCTTTATTTGCACAATCAAAATATAGAGATACAAAGCAATTTAACCTTATATTTTCGCCAATATAGTGTACACTTAAACACTTAAACAAATTTGACTAGGAACCATTTTAAAATGAATTCATTTTTAATTTGATGTAGGATATATTATATAACAAGTTATCTAAATACGTTAAAAAACAACACTTTTGGTTAGTTGTACTTTAATGAAAGTAACAATTTGGTCTCTAAACTTTAGTTTGGATTTTGTCTCAATATTTTTTATTTTGTAACAATTTAATCCCTAAACTTTAGTATGTAAGCATTTTAGTCCTTATACTTTCAAATTTGTAACAATTTAGCCCTTAACATAAAAAAACCATCAAAGTTAGATGTCAACTTTTATTGTTTTATTGTGTAGGCTATATATTTTGTAAAAATATTGAGTCTCTAATTAGTTTATATTGGTTTATTTTTACAAAAAAAAAAAAAAAAACTTATTAAATTGCAACACTAATTTTTAGAATAGGAAATAAATCGTTTTAAACTTTAAAATATAATAACTAAAATGTTACAGAGTAAAGTCTAAAATCTAAATTGTTACAAAATTGAAAATACAAAAACTAAATGATTATAAATCAAAGTTTATTGACTAAATTGTTATTTTTATAAAAGTTTAAGAATAAAAGTGATTTTAAAAATAAATTATTGTCCTTATAAGCACAGTTTTAAACAAAATCTCCCTACAAATGATAGTAGTACATAGACTATAGTAATAATAAAAAATAAAAAACTATTTACGCTTTATAAAAAAAACACTAAAAGACAAAAATCTATTTATATGAAGTGTAATTATTTTATTCATTTTGCTAACTTTTACAATTTTTCAAAAATACTATACATATATAATATGATGATAATAGTAACGATAATAATAAATTAGGGTGATGGTGGCAATATAAGCATCTACTTGTTTTTGTTTTTTATATACGACCATTCAAGATAAGATATTTGAACATATAACCAATTAGTAAATAAGATATACGTTTTTTACTTGGTTGAACTGTATTTAAACATACTTATATTTGATTTAAAGATTATACTCGTAACTGCTTTATAGTTAATTATCTAGGTAAAATAAATAGAATATATATTTTCTGGTAGTAATACTTTATGTGCATCTTGGAATGCACTCATCTTTTCGTATTTTATCTCAATGCTTACATAAAAAACATTAAAATATTTTTAAAAAAACAAAACTTGTTAAATCACAAGTTATGATTTTGAAATTAAGTTGTCCATAATATACTTAAATATTTTTTTTAATTTATTTTCTTAGACGAAAAAAACAATTTCTCGTCGATAGGTTGTTGCAAGAGGAAGAAAGTAACAATCACTAAGTACAAAGAAAAAACCACTAATATCAAATAATAATAAGTTCAGTAGTTCACGAAATCCAATTTTACATATTTATGAAAAAAATGAAAAATCTAGTAGCATTTTTAAATATAATAAAATAAACTAAAATATTTGCAATATATAATAAAATTTTGTATCTTACAATCGATAAATATTGATAGATTTATATTATATTAATTTAATAGACATCGATAAAATTTTATTATATTTTATAAATATTTTTAATAAATTTTATAGTTAACATAATTAATAATTATTAGAAAAGGAAATTCATACTAGAAAATTAAGAAGGAAAAAAACATTAATATAAATATTTGAGATTAAAGTTTAATATATAGTATAATTAATATTCCTCATGTCAGAAAAAAAAATACAATGCATGAAGAAAAGGCATTCCCAACAACGCACACAACAAACTTACACCCAATTCCTTAATGACTAAGGAACACAAGTCTTTAATGAAGTCGAAGAAGTCGACGGAGATCATCTGCAGCGGCGGCTCCGTCGTCAGCTCCCACAGCCTCCACATTACAGTTAAGCGCCTTCGCCGGCCTCATAGAAAATTTGGGCAACGGCAAACTACTAGGCGGCGGAGAAATAATCGCGAAAAAACACCCCGATAATTTCTCCAATTCCTCTACTCTAACCACCCTCTTCGCCGCAGACGACGAGATGGTTCTAGAAGGAATCCTCCGATCAACCACCCCCGCCGCCGCCGAGTCTTTCTCTCTTTTTGTGGATTTGGATTTCTTAAGAGACTGAGATCGGGGCTGTGAAGGAAGAGAGCGGTGGGGCCGTAAATTCGGCGGCGTCGTCGGCGGCGGGAGGAGAGGTGGTGGCTTGTGTTGTTGGATGAAAGGGGAAAATTGGTGGGCGTGGAATGAGGGAGCAGAGAGGAATTGCGGCGGCGTTTGTAAAAGTCCGCCGTGTGAGTAACCGGAGACGGCGGCGAGATTTTCAAGGTGGAAATTATTTGAAATTCTGGTGAGGTTGTGGGCGGTGGAGGGCGGTCGATCTAGACAATAGGGATCGGCCATGAAAATGAATTAAAATCAAATTCAAATTATTGGATTCGGAATTGAAATTTTGAGATTAATATTAATTAAGGAATCAAGAAAAGGGAAATTTTGAAGAAGGATCGGATTGATAATTTGTACAAACTTTTGGGGTGGAAAATGAAAATTGGTAATTAATTTTCTTTTCTTTTAAATGGTTTAAGGACCTAATAAAAACATGGGAAAGACTCAAAAGAGAGAGACCCCAGAAAATTAAAAACCCGAGCGGAGGGGTTTGGATTTGCCTCTTTCCTATATCCTTTTATATAAAAGATTCCTCCTTTTTGGTAGGTGTAATATTTCTTTTTTTTAAAAAAAAAAGAAATAATACTTATAT